>JZLH01S0022380.1:43835-58403 GCA_001188425.1 Eucidaris tribuloides | reverse complement strand
TCGGGGGTCCCCTCGAGATTTTTCATTAACTAATAAAAAAAAATCTAAAGACATTCAGAATCTATTATTGAAGGATTATGACTTTGGGGTATAAAGCTTTCAAATAACAAAAATATCACCGAAACTAAACTTGGGCTTTAATACAAACGTCATGACAGATATCACATGACCTTGTCATAATTGACATCAATAAAATATTTATCTGACAAGAATACAAGTATGAAATTACATACATATATGTACATGTAACATGACTAACAAATATTCATTACATTCACAATCTACATTGTCAATGCAGTAAAAACAAAAACTGTTGAATTTTGAAGTACCATACATGTACATACAATTTTCTAAGGCATTTAATTCAAAGAAAGGAATTTCAGTCATGTAGCCATTCTTTTCTCTGCATATAATTAGACCTCTGTATCAGCTGGATCCAAGTCTGAAATTACTTAGCGGCATTGTAAATAAATGATTGTATCATTACCCGTATGATGTTGACAAACCAGTCAAACCTAATCAATTGTCAATCAATCTTTTACTGATTCAGTTTCTTTTGTGTCCCCCTAAATGATCACCTTGAAGAAAAAAAATCTTCACCTGAGGGCCCTTCATTTTATATCAACCTTGTTGGTTCAAGCAAGTCAGCTCTGAAATTAAAATTTGCGACAATTGGAGACTTCCCTTCATATTTACACTCATTTCAATCATATTATTTTGTTTCAATTAAATTCAGTAAGACCTGATCTAAGTCTGGAGGGACCCGGATTAACGACAGCTCAATTTTCTAGCCGGCTAGAGTTTCTCTGTGCGACTACGGGACACATGCTGTGAATACAAGAATTTACAAATGCGAGCACTTGTAAGTTAACAAGAAAATCACGGTTGGCTTTTTGTTAGAGCGCTCACTTTTCCTCCAGGCCACGACAGCCCCCCCCCCCCCCTTCTTTCCGACCCGATCACTACAGCCAATCGGGTCCACTTGCAGACCGAAAAGATAGGTAAACAATCGCAGTGAAATGTAATAATATCATAGCAGCTGTAACAATCGGGGTAAGATAAACACCACATCGGGGGCTCTCTACGGTTGATCTGATGGCTCTACGGGCGAGTGAACGTGAACGAGCCAACAAGCCAGTCGCCGGCGCTGAGTCCGCCACTTCACTGCATTTGCCATCAGGGACCCCTTAACGAACCTTCTTTAACACCACATTGTTTGGCTGTTAATGGATTTCTACCGACACACATACAAACACACACACAAACACGCACATACACACACACACACACATACATATATACACATGTACACAGAACATGTACACGTCACATACACACATTTGCACACAATGAAAATTAGGCATGCCCCCTCTTAAAAAAAATCTGCAAGAATTCTCCATAAGTCGTCAAGGCTCTTAAAAACCACTGCCAAGGGTTCGGGGAGACATCTGTGAGAACGCTACATCACCCCGACAGTAAGCCGGAGTGCAAGGTCTAGGCTGTCGGCAATGAATGCATTAAGCATTTTTTTGGCGGTAACCGAAAAAGAATCGCACAGAATCAGGTGGTCTTGAAGGGCCCTAATTTACTGCCGTCATCAAATTTTAATGTCAAATCCCTTTGTCGGCGGTGTAATTAGCATTCATGAAGCAGAGATCTTGTGCAGATAAATATATCGACTAATGACGGCAAAACGCAGCGGCACATCAAATATTAACACTTATGACAGAGCGATCTCGAAATGACCAATGAAATATTCAGATTATAGTGTGGTTGAAATTCCAATCAGTAATAATGCATGTAATGGCTGAGAATTATCTATTCTAATGACTTCAATAGATCTCAAATGCAAGTTATTATTTCTTGGTAGATGAAACACAGCTCTTCAATTGATAATTTGGAGATCAAAGTTTCTGCCAATATGTGTTCATTTAGAAATCAGAGTGATATTGAAATCAAGCTAAATGAGCTGAAATTTTATTTCCTTTTCAAAATGGATATGAAAGCTGTTTATAATGATCATTGCCGGTACTGGATAATTTTCTTTATTCTCAGAACGCATCCCAAAAGGAAATGCTAATTACATTTCTCGTTGCTGGGTGCCTTTGACTTTCTATAAAAGACTTTTTTTACCAGGTTAATCACTAAACACATTTTGATGGTTAAAATATCTTACTTTTCCCTTAATGAGATATTAATAATGACATGTCAAGTTTAAAGGTTTCTAGATAATGCCATCTGTTAACCCTTACACTCCACAAAGAGGACTTTCAAATCCAATTTTATTCAGTGCACTATTGCAATTGTTCTATATGAAGCAATGAACTTACATGTAACATCTTAAATTTATTCATTTATATTTCCTTCCTATTCTTTCTTTCTTTTCCATCTATCTATCTATCTTTCTTTTTTTTCTTATTTTCTTTCCCTCTTTTGTTCTTTCTTTTCTATCTATGTATCTATCTATCTTTTTTCTTTTCTTTTCTTTCTCTTTTGTTCTCTCTTTCTTTTCTTTTCTTTCCTATCTATCTTTCTTTTTTCTTTCTCCCTTTCATTCTCCCTTTCATTCTTTCTTGTTTTATATTATCAGATGTTTCCACAATTTTAACTTTTAAGCTATTCCTTTGGAGACGGTATTATGATTATTATCTAACACAATAACATCATTTCATTCATTTATTGTTTTACTTTAATAAATTTGTTCACTTTAACCTATTGCAGATGATTTGATTCTGCTTAAACACATATATTCCCCATAGACCCCAGCTTGAGATATCTCAAAAATAGTCTTCAATGGGTTAATTTTATACAAACCACACTAAAAATTGGTTAACATGTAAAAGGACCATGCATTACTGTGACTGTGAGTTGTAACAAATAATGCAATGGCACAATGTGAGTTTGCAATTCTGGCAAATACGAGTAAAGTACTCTGTTTCTTTTTTCACACAAAAAGACTTAATTTACAGCCTTTATACAAGCAAACTGAAAGATTAAGAAAATTCCTGGTCAACATCTGCTCCTTTTGAATGGTTTGTTTCTTATCACTATTGATTTGGAAATGTTAGGTTTGGTAATGACAGAGATCTCCAAATGGGCATTTGTAAAGCAACCTTAACCCCCCAATGTTAATTAATCCTTTGTTAAATGGGCATCCCTGCCATCAAGTTGTGTAACAGAGGGATGAGGGACCAAGGAGGTTATTTGTATCTCCTTGGAAAGACCAAGCTGTATGATTGCACACCCTCACTGCCAAACAAAGACGTTTTATCTGTGGAGTAAACCACCTCTTTGTTTGGACACATCTTGGGCGGTTTTAGCTTATTTCTTTCTTCTTCAACCTCAACTGTTGATACAAAGATCCTAATCCCTCCTTCATTTCCAGGCATTTTACACTCCAGTAGGGAGAATAAATAAGCAGATGGGCAATTCAATATGAACTTGAGCTGTTGGTTTTAGGGATAGCATTCTAATGCCAGATGAAGATAAAGCTAACCAATTCTGACCAAAGAAGGAAAGAAAGAAAATGTTGGTGGGTTTTGTTTGTTTATTAATCAGATTTGAATGGTATTGAAGTTTGTACACATGCAAGTACTTTATGGTTTAATTGCTAAAATGTTATCACTGTGTACACCCATTATCAGGAAAATCCCTATACTTTGAACAAATGATCTCTTTCTTTAATAATGTAAAATTAGACTTAAAATTAGAAGTAGGCCTATTGAGGTTTAGACCACAATAATCACTTCTCTTCAAATGCCTAAACAACAGTTATTTTTGTTTTCAAACGCACACATTCTCTAGCATTGATTAGATGATGCCATTTAACTCAAGTTCAGAAAACTGTTAACTATGAAACAGTAGTGTTGCAGACAATGTGAGAGAGCGAAATTTTACTCTGCAGAAACTTAGCAAAATATATGAATTTAATAACTAAACTAATGAGATAATTAATGAATAATGAATGAATAAATCAATCATCAAATCAATCAATCTAATAAAAAATTAAATTAAATAAAAAAAGGTAGACACTTGATAAGTCAACAGAAATTTAGTGATTGGGATTTCAGACATACAACTGAAAAAAACCAAATGTACATACTAGCTAAAGTTATCAATACCATGGATTTGACTGTTACTAAATAGATTTGTTCTCACAATTTTGTACTTCTTTGAATCATAGTACTAGCTTATTAAAATTTTGCATTATCTTTTGTTTGAAAATAGCATCAACAACAAATACTACATGTATATTCTCTACAGCTTCTTAGACTGTGCTGCATAATTTCTCAAGCTCTGTACTTTGTATGCCCTCCTTATTTCATTTTCTTACCTGCTCTTCTGCTCATCAAATTTGTACGTGTAGTCATATATTGAATACCAAGTCCCTAACATAAGGGGGTGTGGGTAGACTGTGGGCTTTGGAGCCTCAGCAGGACACAAATGTCAGAAACAACTCTTTTCCTTTCCAGACCTGCTTATTGTCAAGTCAAACTAACATCAATACTATTGGTCTCTTCCTTAGGTCTTGAACTTTTTTTTCCTTTTTAATTCCCATGAAGTAAAAGCTTTTGTTCATTACAGGTTGATGCTGTTGCAGTAACACATCAGTAATCTTTGATGTTTTTCCTTTGTTGATGCTGGTAATTCTACTTTCTTGCCAAGTGCAGTTTACCAGACTTGTACTAAATTCTCCCTATCGCATATAGCTCTCCGATCTGAACGTATGTGGCGCTCTAATTTTTTGACCCATGATTCTTGGGAAATAAACTTCCAGTTTAAGCAAGCGTGATAACACATTGAATGCTAAAATACTATAATCTTGCGAATAATATTTTTTCACAGTCGTTCGTTATATAACAACCCTTCCATTTAGGCATATGAACGGAGCCACCAGCAGTCTCACACACCCGGCGTTCGCGTTCCAACTTGGTGTGTGCGTGTAGCATTCGGCTCTCATGGGGTAAACATTCGCGGCTTTCCTGGCGAGAGTTTCGAGTTCATTTCTTAGTTTACGCGGTCGTAGGAACATTTCTTCTACTAAGAAAGTCCTTTAATTGTGACACAGACATTCTCCAAAATTGTTCATCAGGTCAATCCATGTTGCTCGGGTATAAGATATTGAAAAATTATGAATTTGATGAAGTTTGAAATGACATGTTTTGTGCGTTTGACTGTACGATGTTACCGGAACTGGAAGTACACATCCCAAGAGCGATCGATCAGATATCGGTATCACGACGTGATATCACTTGATATCGGCTATATGCGATGGGAAAATTTGTGCCTTTATTGATCTCAGCAAATACACACTGTACAAAACTGGTGTGGCATTGAGATAGACCAGTCACCAATTTTCTAATTCTTGAATGAATGGAAAAAGGTCCATGCACTGTTCTTGTATCTTGTAAAGTTAGTTCAAACATAAAAGTCATGATTATTGATTGCCAAGGTGGCAAACCTGACTAGTGCATCATACATAGTCTGCCAAGTGTCATTGGTCGAAAAAATGTGTACCACAAAACAGCAAGTAGTATGTTCTTCCATTTCATACCCATTCCTGCAAAATTGTTGCTGCACAAAATGATAACTAGTTTTCTTTTCAAGAATGGTCATTCAAAAAATGTATCTTATTCATAAAATTGTTCAATATCTGTCAGAAATCAACCTTTCTACAACTCATCTAATTCTTATCATGGCTCCCCCAAAAATCAGGCAAGATAATGTACTCGGCAGAGTACATTATCATACGGACAAAAAGTCACAAAACAAAACTTGCATAATGGAAAAGATTGAGGGAAATACACAAAATAAGAGACAAGTACCAAATGGACAAGTTGAAACTGAACTTTTGGATGTTTCAGTGACTACAGTGTTTTGAGAAATATACTCATTTGCCATTTTTAATTCTAAACCATTAAATTTATGTACACACACATAATGATTCTTTTTAAAATAATGTTCAATGCAAATGATTCAAAGATCAATTCAGATCAATCTGTGATTATCAAGCTCATTCCAGTCTTTTAAAATTTGCTGGTCCCTAAACCAACTTTCTCTAAATTTCCATTCCTATTCTGATCAAGTATACTTTTGTTTAGTTATGAATTAAAATGCTTGATAGTATTCCAGCAAAAACATCTAATGTGTACTGTTTCAAGTTCCAATTTCTCACCTTCATCTTTTTCATCTCCCTTCAGCCTTTGTAACGAGTGATAACTTCTCCCAGGAATTTCTATAGCAATAGTTTTACTCACACACAGGCAACGTTTTAAAGAAAGAAAAGTTCCCAGATAGAGTTTACTCCTGTTTTCTAGACATGTTCATGGACCAGACTGTACATGCACTAAAAGTTAATTTACTTTACTTTAACTCTGTCTATTACGAAACAGTTATTGGTTTCTGTCAAACTATACTTATACTTGTAATCCTCTCAGACGGGACAAAACTATCACTCAGCAGAGCATTAGAATGACGGAAAGAAGAAGAAAAGGGAAGAACAACATAAAGAAAACAAAAGAGATCAGGAAGAGGGGGCTATGTCAGCATTGGATTTAAGTGATTACTATTCAAATCAACCAATTACGTATATCAAGTGCAGTGTACAATGAATCCTAACTCTTGGCATTGAGCCCGAAGATCATGCACGACCATGTTTTCACGTACACCTATTCAACAGCGCCCGTGAGTTTCTCCGCAGCAGAAGTCGTTTAACATTTTCTTTTCCATTACTTTTTTTTAGCCAAAGCATTCTTAATTAACCATCATTGTCAAAGTTGGATTGCTGACTTTGCTTGCAAATGTTCACAATTCTGGCAGAAAAGGTTAGGAATTTGATAGTTGATACCCATTCATTATGGGTCAGATCTTGCCTTTGTGCGGAGCGGATTGCAAGAACAAGGGGAAATACACTTGAACTTTATAAACTTGGCCGACTGTGACTGAAACGAATAACCAAAGACAACGAATCGCGGGACCTTGGATGAACGACAATGACTCAATTGATTGCAAGTGGAATATGCCATCTGTTCCACTACACAGCACAATTCCTACGGTGTGACGTAGAAAAAGGGGGTTTAATTTCCAGTTGTGTCTTACGCTAAGAAGATTACAAAAAAAAAAAACTTTTTTGAGTCATAACTGATATGGTAAAGTATATATTTCCAACGAAATAAAGAATTGACTCGCTAAATGTATAGGCCTACTATATGGAGGATAAAATTTTAATCTACAAAGTGATTAACTCCAATAATTTGATCAAGAATTTTCGGCCAATTCAACCAATTGTCAATTCTAACAAGCAGTGTAATAAGCATGAAGAAATTTGTATGCAAAAGTTTCAATTTTTATTTACATTGGTCATCATTTAACTTTGTTTAGTTTTGTCCAATTTGGGTCTATGAATGTTTAAGCAAAAGTTGTATGCAGTTCTCATGTCACACATACATGGTACATCACAAGGGTATTCATGGGGAAAATTGTAAATGTGTGATAAAAAAATACACCTCTTACATAATGTTTCATAATATTCAATACACTTCTGAACTATTTGTGGCAAAAACTACAGCTGTGAAATGTTATAACAAACAGAATATTTTATATACAAGGCTGCATTACAGAACACCAGAAATTCATATTCAAGACAATTCTCTTTATTTAATCTTCATACTGAAACATCGTGAAAATAGAACAACTGCATACAGAAGATGTCGAGGTCTAATCAGTCATTTTAATGCCGTAACTGATCAGTGTGCACTGCTCACTAATAATTTTATTAGTCCTTATTCAATAACATACCTGTATGGCCGTACCACATCACTATATACCTTTTGTCTTCTTTAGAATATGTCGTGTCATAATGGGATGCAAACATATATGTATTACATAATAAGCATATTCCCTAATGGCACAAAAGTACCAGTATTTATTCTTCCTCTGCATCAAAATCAGAAGATATTCAATAATTGATATGTCATACAAATGAACTGTATTCGGTTTAGAACCTACATGTGTACCAGATTACCGGATATTGCCAGCAGCGAGTAAATGAAACTTCTCAATATCTTTCTAAGTACAAAAAAAAGTTGTTAAATTTAATTCTGAACATGGCGAGCGACAACATGCTACATGTAGATTTCTCAATTCTAGAAACAATGAACTGTTTCCTTGTACTGAGCTGTTACATCAGATTCTGCTAGTATACATGTACTGGTACATGTATTAATATTCTAAAGAATTTGAGAAAGCATACAAAATCTTTCCTAACATGTATTTTATCACATTGCTCATAACAATATCAAAGACATTAGTGATTTTGGTAAATAACGAAAAAGACTTTTTTTGTGTTTTAACGATTGATGTATATTCCATCTTCTTTATGCCCTGAAAATTACATGCTGTGAGTGAAATACTTCCACTTTTGAGCATGTGTGTAAGATAAACAATTTGGGTGGGGCACATTTTAGTAATAGGAACAGTAGGAATGAACAATTTTCGTTAGACATACATGTAGTTTGCTGTTGTTTTCATAATTTCTGGTATGTCAGTACCATTCTTTATCATTTAAATACCTTTTTAATAAATAATTCTCCAGTTGTAGTTGGTCAGTGGGATGCAAACACATTTAATTTTCAGTATTTACTAATTTATATCTATAGTTTTGAACTACATGTATTTAAGGTTTCTCATATAATTTTGTATTTGTATTTAACTTAAAATCCCTTACAGTGTGCTTAGAAATGCCCATTCAAGCGCCAAACTAAATGTTTTGTATTTATTATCATAATTACTTTATGAAAGATCGATTACAAGAAAAATTGTCCAGATCAACCAAAAAACTTAAAGGGAGAAGGCGCCAGCACTAACAGGCATAAGTTAAGAAAATATTTGAGTTCTTGCAACCAATCAGATTGCACGTGCACTGCAGGGAGTTGACCACGGTGACCAATGCATGCACGCGAACGATGTGTTAGCCGCACGCATGGTAATGTATGCACTGTTTGAATTGATAAGCTTCCTCCCCCTATAGCTGTTTCTGCAAGTTTTGTCTTAGGGTAAAACTTACAAAGACGTAAAATAAACAAATTAACTACTTTATAGGGGGATGAGGGGGAGTATACACAGTACCCCTTATTAAGGCGTGTTTGTCACCATGTACCATAATTCTCACAATACTCACAATGTCATTTGTATTCTTAACTTATGCCTGTTAGTTGCTGGCGCCTTCTCCTTTAAAACTTCCTCTAATGGTAGTACAAAAATTTTCTGAAAAGTGGCAAAAGTTCCAAAAGAGGTCATCAAGTCAAAGATCTGGAGTGGATGTTGCTGCCTAGACTGGTTTCTCTACAGTATTCGGTATTCGACATTTTTCCTCTCTCGTGACAAATTAAAAAATAAAATAATATGCTTTCCAGTATGGGCACACTGGTTAATTAATGGTTAATTCATTTGTCATCTGATAAGCAGTTCAAGTTAATGCAGACATAATTGTTTTGTCACTTTGTTATTTTTAAACCACAAGATTGACAAAATACATCTCTTGATGAGATTCTGGGCTGGCTGACCCGCCAAAATTACTCCAAATCTAAATTATAGGCAATTTGATCTCCTTTCCTTGTTATTCACGCTACTCCAATTCTAAACAGACATAATTCAATACTTTCTAATCTACACAGCACCTAGTAACTTTCACAAGTAACAAAACATAATTTATAACTGTAACCAACATTTCATACTGTATTGGTGTACAGTCATGTATTTATAGTAAATCACTTTAAAGATCTTTACAAAACACCAGAAAATGTGATAATTATGATCTACATGTTGGGCAGTTGAAATGTTACATTTTAATGGAATGGAATGTAAACACATCTATATCAGGGGCAGGGGAAAAATACACGGGGGCTTGGGGGCAGATTTTGCCCACCGAAATGGCCAAAAAGCGGCCCCATATGTGTAAAAAGCCTCCGTAATTGCCATAGGGGTTCAATACAAAAGAATGTCTGGAAGCACTGACCACACACGCACAACAGCAAGTACCTGCCGACCAACCAAACAAATCTCTCAATTTTTCCCCCCTGCTACTACATTTTATTTCAATGGTGTGAAAACTAACTAACAAAATGTACGACACAAGTGAAACGCAACCACACAGAGGGAACTCAAGTTTTGTTCTAAAACCTCTTTTCCCAAACAGAACTGACCAAAAAAAAGTGTGGCACACCCTTTCAAGGCAATTGCTCCTTCTCTTTGGCGGATCGGGAGTCGGACGAAAACGTGAAATGGAAAAGTAATCCTGGTGTCATCTCTGCTCCGTGAAATGTGGCCAGATGGCAAACCAGTGACACCTGTGTCTTGAAATAACATAATCATGCCAGAATCAAAGAACCATATTACTCTACATGTCGGATGCCTTGTTCAACGCGGCACACGTTCTTCACCTCGGACAAACCAACAAGGTCGCGCCGCTTCAGGATATGGCGTTTAGGACCGTCTTCAAAACCGAATAGAATGAAGATTAACCGGCCACATTTGTAATCATGCAAACATGCTGTCATGACGAAATGTAATAATATCCAGGCCAACGGCAATAAAGAACATATCACAAGGAAATGTGAACCGGACTGCATATGGTTTAACTTTATAACTTGTTTATTGCAATCACTGGATCGCTGATCAAGCCAACGGCGGGTTGTTGTTTTATGCACTTCCAGGCTTTCCTGGCCCGATTTGTCGAGAATTGTTGCTGCTGAAACTTAAAACCGCCGCCCCGAGACGCCATCCTTGCAATATCACATGAGTAACTCATCAACGATAATTTGCAACCTAGCAAAGCAAGTTCCTTGCTGCTTAAGAAAGACAGTCAGCAGACACCATCAGACACACACACTACACCACAGACAACATAACACACTGACAGCACATAACAGACATATATAAAAAGCGATCCTGTGACAGACAACTGGCGAAAATGAGCAAATGCAGCAAGACACATCAATGCATCAAAGTGCAATTACCACATTGCAGCAGAGAAACTCAATGGAATTTAGCTTCATTAGATCAGCGGAGTGTGCATGAGATTGTTATCACATTATTTTGGGCCTCTGCTCATTCCTAGACAATTATTATTGTATCTGGGCCGAAGTAGAAGAATCGGCTAAGTTATAACAGTCACCACCGATTGAAACAACCAGCACTCTTCTCGGCAAACATGCAAATAGACACCTCAGCTACAAAGGGCACCCATCAGTCGGAATTACATTCACATTCTGGATAAATCTACAGTTATAATTATCCTCAAATTTGCGCAGTCAGATATGGAGAACAAGTGCTCCGCTTTTATATCAGGCTTTTGTCAAAAAATAAACTGGCCAGTACAAATCAAAGCTGTGCAGTGGCAATGGGTTACGGCACTATAGCGGATGCACGGGTGAGAAACGTTTCTTTTAAAAATCAAACTTAAAAGTGATGATGAAAAAACAAAACATGAAACTGTTTTAATGCTGGCAACTTTTCCCGACATTTCTGACTAAACCACTTTTTATATAAATATTGGTCAGGCGGTCGTATTTGTATTTCACGAACATCGTCAGTTTCAGCAGAAAAGTACCTTCAAGTTCAGAAGTCACGGTCCATGTAGGTCATAATGAAACAACAAAAACATAAAATTTCATCATATCTTGCTGTAGTGAAAAAAACGATTTGATACTTTACCATATTGATTAAATGATTTGTTGAACTTTAAAAAAATATCATCATTTTTTAATAAATTTCAGTGGTAAGCAGCCATCTGTTCTGCTCTAGTTAGAAATTTGACAGGAGTAAGTGAGCATGTCAAAAGCTGCTGTTTTTGCAGTCCTGCTGAATCCATGTCAGTGCATGGACCTTTATGACAGCAGCAGGTCCCCACCGTCAGAGCATTTGAAGATATTGATCTGTGAAATGAGTTTAAATCAATTTCCACCAAAATGTAGTTTATTAACAAAAACACATTTACCAAGCCTACTTACATACGCGATAGTAAATTAAATGTGAAAGCCAAATTCCAGCAAGGCAACATATATCTTTGGGGTTTTACTTTTAATTTTTCCATAACATGTGTGTGCAGATTTAGGCAAAAAAATGCACATTTCTCCAAAGTAACCTAAAGTGGATTTATGCCTTTTTCCATCAAACTCTACATATTTTCTTTACCGGCCACAGTTTCTGACTAAAAATTTCATTAAAGTTCATGAATAAAATTGATTATTGGTTTGTTGGATGAACAAAGGAAAATAATACAAATTGAATTTTTTTAATTTCATTTGGGGCAGTTGAATGCCTGTGGGTAATACTGTTCAGGATTCATTCTTGAACTCCTGTCAAATTTTCTCTGGACCAATTGTTCATCGTTTTTAATGTGAAAATTGACAGAATAAAATAATAAAACAAGTAAAAATCAAAACTATCAAACTTTGTTCTGCGGAATCTTGGTATTGACCGGACAAAATTGGTGGAGCAATCTAGAAAAAGTTTAGCGGTTAGAAATGATAAAATCTGGTGTTTCTTAACAGACAGATTTGTCAACTCTGCAATATAGGATGAGTAACACTTTTTATGAAAGCTTTTGAATATCTGCAGCAGTACTTATGGCTATGTTTTATGGATAAAACATAAATGCAGCATAATATTGAATTCAAAGTTTTATGTTATTTAATTCCTTACTTTACATTACTGGAGCAATTCAATCATTTAGGTGTTATATTAACAGATTCTCCGATAAATCGAGCAGCAAATATTTTAAGCGAGTTGTACTTAAGCCTAACCTCAAAAAAATTTCAAGAGAAATTGCATAAGGCAAACAATACCTACTGACTAAAAAAAATAATAATAATTTCACGGCACTCCCGCACCAAATGGCACTGTTTATGAGCAGTCACGTTCAGGCATAAGAATTGCACATTCCGTAAAAAAGAATAATTATCAGCAAAATAATTTGCCGAGTCAATGACCCAGACAACTGTGAAGGCACTACAGCAAGAATGACTGAGGGCAATGAGAGCTGAATAGAGAGGTCAAGTTCAGACAACTTTTTTTTTTACGGCACACTGCGGATGGCGCACATGTAGCGGATTCCAACAAGACACACAAAGTACTTTTTGTTGCGTAGGCAGCACAAAGCAGAGGAAAACGGGGGATCAATCATGGGTGAAATAGAGGTGACAACTTTGGGGAGGACCGCATTTAGGGGTGAAAATTATAAAATGGTTCATAATAGTTAAAGAAAATTGTCAAGCTCCTTGTAGTAGGCACTCCAAGGAAAGCATCACGAGAATTTAAATCCATGAGTCCTTAACCATCATGTGATCAAGATGGCATTTTAGGCCAATTTGTACATATCGCAGATGACGCATTGTGTGTAGCAAGTTCTGCTCTTATCAAAAATATTGTCCGCTTCCTACAAACCACATAAATAAGAAATGCACTGACGCCTGGCAGGGACAAGAGCAACAATCATAAACGCAGTTCTGAGTCACTGTGGGCCAACCCAGGCAGAAAAGTATTAAACATTACGAGGAGCGAGATAAGAATGGGATTTCAGCTTTTAGTTTGACAGTAATGTTACAGCGCTCGGCAAGTCAGTCATCATGATAAATAAGTGTTTCTTTGTTTCCTTTGACCAATCCAATATCCATAGCAGATTCTAGGAACACATTACTGCTGGCTCAGCCCTGTTTTGCAACCCTTTTGAAAGTTGAGCGGCAAACTTGGCACATCGCAGGGGAAAGGATTTTCTTATTTATACAGCATTCAAAAGAAAGGATAAAACCTGAGTACCAAAGCAAAAATAGACCAATAAATATGTATGTGGCATTGTTTATAAGTAAAATTTACAGCATGTTAAGACATGGCTCTTGATTTGTGTAAAGTCCTTCCATAAAATGATGAGCTTAACTTCATACTGTCCTGCTTATTCGGCACTCCAAAAGCATAAGGATTTAGACAGCAGCAAAGTGTTATGTTTTAACTGAAAGAATTTAAAACAAAAAGTTGGTAAATAATTCTCTCCCTAGTCTTCCACAAACCTTTCATTTATGAAAAAGAACTGGGCCTAATGCAAAAATGTATAGCAAGTCAACAGCAAGGAATCTACACAAAATAAATCCTTTATTGGGTATAATTTTTATATTTTATGAATTTTTATATACAATACATTCTCATTCTAACATATATCACAGATGAACTTATATCTGAACCTAAGATGAACTATCACAGATAGTTTAAGAATAGATGAAAAACTACACTGCAGCAAATCACATTCAAACATTTCAACAAATGCACCTACTCTCTGAGGAAAGCACAATTTTGTAGACTACATTTTCCATAACTGTGTGATGATTGGATGGGTACAAAACGAAACTCCATTTCTCAATACCTTGGCAACAAATTGTAATGAAATCAAGGAGCATTTTCTTTTATTAACATGTAGGCCTAACCTGAGGTTTAAAAGGTGTTTTTATGTTAGGCCCACTTCAAAGTAGGGGTTCCACCATGATTGATCCATGATTAGTTTAATCAAAAACATTAATT
>JZLH01S0022358.1:7500-34635 GCA_001188425.1 Eucidaris tribuloides | reverse complement strand
ATATAATTTGTTTATCCTGTTGTACAATGAAGCGTGGCAGATGACTTGATTGCGGTCAGCGCAAAAGCAGTCTTAGAACTTGTGTTTACCTCTTTATTTTCTCTTCTTTTTTTAGCTACGGCTGAAGGCCGATGAGCTTATTGCCATGTCGTGGCTGTCCGTCGTATCGTACGTCGTTCCCGTTCCGTCCACAGTTTGAAAATGATTCTTTCTGTCATTTCTCAACGAATGTTGATCTGTGTTTAGTATTATCAGGCTAGGTGGTCGGATTTTAACTTTACACAGGAATTCTGTGAAAACTCATCTATATTTTATTTAATTTATGCAATTTATTCGAATCAAAAAAATGCTTTTTCTTCATTTTCTCAACCAATTTTGATTTTGATTGCTTTTATTTGGTAGGCTGAGTTAATGCACTATTAAACTTCATAACAATTTTTTGATTTACTCCATTGATTAAGGATGGTAATTTTATGCAAATTTATCCCCAAAAATAACAAAAAATTGTTCTATTTTCCACAATTTCTTGAACGATTATATTCTTTTGTTTTATCTGATTAGGGCTAGGTGGGGGCTCATAGGATGGTGCATACAAAATTTTGAACAATTAATTCAATATAGAGTTTAAAATTAATCAATTATGCAATTTATGCCCAAATTTTCGAAATCACAAAAATGCTTTTCTCCTTCATTCTCAACCAATTTTAATTTTGTGATTCCTTTATTTGGTAGGGCTGAGTTATGAACATTTAAACTTCTTACACACAGAATTTTTTGAAATTATACATACCATTAATAATTTTGGTAATTTATGGCAAATTTAATCCAAAAATAACAAAAATTGCTTCTGTTCTCACATTTCTTGACCGATTTTTCATTTGTTTGTTTGATACTGAATAGGGGCTAGGTGGGGGCCTTCTCAGGACTCCTAACAAATTGGGAAAAATTATCAACTTATGCAAATTTAAAGTTAATCAATTATGCAAATTTAATGCAAATTTATTTCAAAAATCACATATAAATTAAAAAAATGCTTATCTAATTCATTCTCAATACCAATTTTAGATTTTTAGTTTGCTTTATCTTTGTAGAGTAAGCTTAGCGTACACTAAAAATTCTACCAGAATGTTAACTGTTGCCTCCATTATTAATTATGGTATTTAATGCCCAAATTTATTCCAAAAATAACAGAAATTATATTTTCAGTTCTGATTCATATCAAGACTATTTAATTTGGTTCAGTCTTCAAAGGGTGTTTCTTACAAAAAAATCAGTTTAATGGGAGCATGTAACTAATTATTTTTTCTCACTCCGAATTGTTTTTATATTCATGGTTCCTTCGGACATCAAATGGTAAATCTTTTTCACCAGATATAAATTGTTACACAGGAATTAAATTATATAGAATTGTTGCGCGATGCCGGTATGAGCGCTACGTCGAATTGACGTTTTCTAGTTGTATTTATTAAGACTCATACCACTTTATTGCATTTTATTTTTATTTATCCCTGTGATACTTCCAAGGATGCAGATGACGAATGATGTGTTCAATGCGGCAAGTGCAAAAGGCATGTTTCATTCCCTGAATCGTTCAATGATCAACAAGCGTGTAGCAGCTGCGTATGTACCATCCAGACAGCTGGAATGAACCCAACACTGATCTCCCGTCCCAGCCATTCTCGCGGCCTCTCGGAAACAGTGCTATCTCCACCCTCCACAAACGTCTCCTCAGCGCGGGACTCTCCCTTGGAAGCGTGGGGCGCAGGGAGCGTCGTTCCGTCACACTTGCCCAGCTGCCAGCCAAATATGGTGCTGAGCGAGAGGTACTCATCATCGCCGTTCACGCGAACAGTGGAAGCAGACATCAGCAGCTGCAAACACACCTCTGAATACCAACGCGCTTGTTCGGACAACACCATTCCCTGACATCAGCAAGCATGCGCCAGGCTTTTATGAGCAACGAGTACGCGCATGTTACCTCAGCCACTCCGATTATTCACTGAGTTCAGTTGCCAACAAGAGTTTAAACATTGGCCAGTTAAGAAAAAAAATTTGCATTACTTTTTAAGTAAAAGGAATGAGCAAATAGAGTGTCTGCAAATATGTATTTGCGAATAAAACAGAATAAGTTGTTGTCTTGTTAGTTTTTCTTATAATTTGCTGTTCTCTGTGGTTAGTCCTAGGACAATTCAGTAATTGCTGTCCAACTCCTACTAGCTTGGGAATTTCTCTTCAAAATGTGTACGGACGGTTATCGCCCTTCAACAATTCTGTTTCCAATTACTCTAAGGAGTTACAGTGCGAAAAATTCATTCTTTTCAGACCAGTTACCGTAATGTTTTTTGGTTTTTAATACTTAATTTAGAGCCTTGTTTCCTTTCATCTATACTTTAATCTGCTAAATAAGTTATCCCTCCCGCCGCCTACAATTTGCAATGTTAATAACACAACAAACCAAACAAAACTGCACTTGATTACCATTGACAGGTGGGCGCAATATTACAAATGTGCAACGCCCACATCACCCATGCCAGCCAGGCCTAGCAGCACGCCAACGCTGAAACAATCCAGCCTCCATGTGTCGTCCAACAACAGTCCCATTCATACCAGCCTTTGCATAGCATCGCCCCCAGCGCAACAACGTATCTCATGACCCACGAATGCCACGGGTCATGGAAACTAGACTCCGACCACAGAGATCGGCCATGGGCAGCGGTAATCAGTCGGCAGAGGGCGACGGGCTTCTCAACCGACGCGACCACATTCTACAGCTGGCAGCAGCGGCGACGGGTGAGGAGCAGATCCCCAGTGGGGGAAGAAACTGGAGCTAAGCGTAAGTTTGCTTTAAAGCAAGGTTTCACCCTGACGTCAAGTTAGGTTTTGATAAATGCAGAAAAATGAGAGGGAAACATATTAAGTTGGAGGTTGAAAAAATTCGTAAAGGAATAACACAGCTTAACCGGAATTTTAAAGTTCTTAATTGTGAGTCACATGGAATAGCTCCCCAATATAGTCATGTGATATTAATTCCATTAAAAGTGCCGTTTATTCGAAATATTTGAACAATGATTTTATCTATGCATTCAATATATTATCAGAAACAATGTAATACAGGATTCTGAGACAAACACCACTCAATTACAATGAACATTAAAAAATGGCAATTTATGGAATTTATGATTACATGACTATCATGTGAGCTGCTCGATTGTGCACCGCACAAGAATCAGAAACTTTTAAAAAATACGTTCACTCTGTCTATTTCTTTAGGTGCGATTTTCGCCAAATAGCTTATTAATATGTTTCTCTCGCTTTGTTCTTGCATTTTAATCAACAAACTTTGATGTCACGGCGTGAAAACCTTTGCCTTATAAGCTTTTTGCTGCAATCTTATAAGAGCTGTGATGCAAAATGAGTTTGAAATTGGACAGGACATGTTCTGTCTATATTCAGCATACACAGGGACGACTTGCACATAAACCAATGCCAAGTTGCTCACAGACAGAAATTGTTTAATGATATTTAAGAGATGTCAGGGGAAGACAATATTTACAAAACTTGTGGATGTCTGCAGACAGCGGTAGCTCATTCAGTAGTATCATGTTTTATTGAACTAGTTCATTCCTTCTGTGAATGTGTTATTCCATCGTACAATGAAATAATGGACACATTATTGATTGAAATGATAAAACATTTTATGAAATATGCGCATCACTCAATCACAAAACATACAAAATAACTCTTAAATTGCCATAATCATGTTCAACTAGGTATACACCTACTAAATAAAATCACAGACCCACAAGGATACTGTAAGTTCCATTAATTAATTTTGCAGGCCATATTCTCTCAACTTTTTATCTTGCTTCTTGATCCACTTTTGTCCATATTTTTTTTCTGTTCTTATCATATTCATTTTAATTTCTGTTAATAAAGTGTTCAAATGTGGTTATTTGCATTGGACAAAACAAAAAATTTGTTTTCCAAGAACCAGCAAAAAAGAGCACCCGCAATAAAATTATTTTTGAACTGTCCTTTTTTTCAGCCAAATTGAAATGACTTTATCGTGGTTTGTCTTTACTTCCTCCTGGTTCCTGTTCTAACCATCAGAGATGTAACTACGTGTGAGAGGGTTTTTCAAGAACTTTGACCTCCAGCAGCACCTTCGAAGTCACACGGAGAGAACCCTTCAGTGCATCGTTGTGGTCGGGCCTTCGCCCAGAAGTCCAACGTCAAGAAGACAATGCAGACCCACAAAGTGTGCCTGGAGGGAAAGGAGTCACACTGCCAAAAAGGTATATATGTACTGTAATTGCACAGTCATTGCAAATGCTGCCACATATTCGGCTATTCTAAAAAAGATTATCATCGTTTGAATAAAATGTAATCTGCTTTTTTAACTTTTCTACAAACTGCATTATTTCAAAACATTCAAATACAACTTCATGTCTAGGATCAAACTTACCTGCATCGAGACGAATCTTGGCATTTTTGGCAGTGTTTTCTTCTCCAAGATTGGTCACTTTCAGAATGGGCTAATAAGAGATAAGAAGCACAAAATAACAAACAGTTTCTTTTGCCTTGTAGAACTACCAAAATTACCTGGAATTCTAGTCAATGCTTATCAGTCTGTAACATTCAAATTTTCATTTCTTGGATTGATAAAAATATGCATGTAATTTTCAAATAAAATTTCAGATGAAAAATTAACAATATCATTTTCAGTATTAAAGCCCAAGTTTAGTTTTGAAGATTTTTTGTTATTTGAAAGCTTTATGCCCAAAAGTCATATCCCTACAATAATAGATTCTGAATGTCTTTAGTTTTTTTAAAATTAATTAATGAAAAATCTCTGGGGGGGGGGGGGAGACCCCCGAGATTTTCGACTATATTTTACATTATAGCATCCAAAGGGTTAATAAGGCATTAAGGTTATATGAGTTATACCTCATCTGAAAGAGCTGAGTCTGCTCTTTCAATGTTGAGATCCTCAGTTCGAGTCTACTTCATGATGGTCGTGTCCTTGGGTCAGGCACTTTATTTCCACTACTCTTCCTTAAAAATCGCTCAATATGTTAAAGAACCCATGCACTTCATCGAAAAGAGAAGAGAGAAAACCTGATGTTGTGGTCACATATGGACATGAGTATCAGTAACAGGGCTGGATAGATACAGGTAATGGTAATTAAGTTCACTTTTCTAGTTCTCATCATCAGTAATGATGATAAATTAATAACAATATATTTATGTGTTGAGGCTGACTGATGATCCACCTTTTCTGATGTGAACTTGAACTATTTTAGAAATAGCCGAAATGTGGCAGCACTTGCAATGACTGTGCAATTACAGTACAATATACCTTTTTGGGCAGTGTGACTCCTTTCCCTCCAGGCCACACTTTGTGGGTCTGCATGTGCTTCTTGACGTTGGACTTCTGGGCGAAGGCACGACCACAAACGATGCACTGAAAGGGTTTCTCTCCCGTGTGACTTCGAAGGTGCTGCTGGAGGTCAAAGTTCTTGGAAAACGTCCTCTCACAGTAGTTACATCTGATGGTTAGACAGGAAGCCAGGAGGAGAAAGACAAACCACGATAAAGTCATTCAATTGGTGAAAAAAGGACAGTTCAAAATAATTTTATTGCGGGTGCTCTTTTTGCTGGTTCTTGAGGAAACAAATTTTTTGTTTTGTCCAAGTCAAATAACCACATTTTGACACTTTATTACACAAAATTAAAATGAATATGAAAGAACAGAAAAAAAATATGGACAAAAGTGGATCAAGAACAAGATAAAAAGTTGAGAGAATATGGCTGCAAAATTAATTAATGAACTTACAGTATCCTTGTGGGTCTGTGATTTTATTTAGTAGGTGTATACCTAGTTGACATGAATTATGGCATTTAAGAGTTATTTTGTATGTTTTTGTGATTGAGTGATGCCATATTTCATAAAAATGTTTTCATTTCAATCAAATATGTGTCCATTATTTCATTGTACGATGGAATAACACATCACAGAAGGAATGACTAGTTCAAAAACACGATACTACTGATACCGCTGTCTTTGCAGACATCACAGTTTTGTAAATATTGTCTTCCCCTGACATCTCTAAATATCAAAACAATTCTGTCTGTGAACTTGGCATGTTTATGTGCAAGTCGGTCCTGGTTATGTGAATATAGACAGAACTGTCCTGCCACACAAACTCATTTGCATCACAGCTCTTTAAGTTGCAGCAAAAAGCTTAAAGGCAAGGTTCACCCTGACGTCAAGTTGGTTTTGATAAAAGCAGAAAAAACGAGAGAAACATATTAATAAAAGTTTGGCGGAAATCTACCAAAGAATAACAGAGTTACGATGTTTTTTAAAGTTTTGATTTTGTGGCGTCACATGCGAGCAGCTCCCCATATGTCATGTAATATAAATTCCATAAATTGCCATTATTAATGGTTCATGGTAATTGAGTGGGTGTTTGTCTCAGAAGCCTGTATGACATGTTTCTGATAATATATTGAATGCATAGATAAAATCATTTTCAAATTTCTGAATAAACGGCACTTTATGGAATTTATATCACATGACATATGGGGAGCTACTCGCATGTGACGTCACAAATTTAAAACTTTAAAATTCCGTAACTGTGTTATTCTTTACGGGATTTTTGTCAAACCTCCATTAATATGTTTCTCTCATTTTTCTGCTTTTATCAAAACCAACTTGATGTCAGGGGTGAACCTTGCTTTTAAACAAACTTACCTTAGCTTGCCAGGTTTCTTCCCCACTGGGTCTGCTGCTCTACGCCGGCGCCGCGCTGTCAGGCTGTAGATGTGGTCGGGTCGGTTGAGAAGGTCGCCCTCTGCCGACTGATTGCCGCTGCCCATGGGCGCGATCCGGGTCAGTTCCTGACCGGTGGCATTCGTGGTCTGAGAACGTTGTTGCTGCTGGGGGGCGATGTTAGCAGGCTGGATGATGGACTGTTGTTGGACCACAGGGGCTGGTTGTTCAGGTTGGGGCGTGGCCTGCTGTAGGGCCTGCTGCAGGGTGATGGTGGGCGTTGACACCATTTGAATATTGGCCACCTGTCAATGGAATCAAGTGCAGTTTTGTTGGTTTGTTGGTGTTTTTATCAAAATTGTGGGGGGGGGGGAATAACATTTACAGATTAAAGTATGATAGAAAGGAACAGGCTCAAATAAGTATGAAAAACCAAAAAACATTAGGACTGTCTGAAAGAATGAATTTCGCACTGTAACCTTAGAGAATGGAAACAAATTGTTGAGGGGGATAACCGTCGTCATTTAGAGAATTTCCCAGCTAGTTAGGATTGGACAGGCATTATGAATTGTCTAGGCTACCACAAGAAGCATATAAGAAAAACAACAAGAGCAACAACTTATTCTGTTTTATTCCGCAATACATTTGCAGACACTCTATTTGTCATTCTTTCTTTAAAAAGTAATGCAAATTTTTTGTTCTTTACCTGGCCAATGTTTAAACTCTGTTGCACTGAACCAGTGGATATCGGAGTGGCTGAGGTAACTGCCGTACTCGTTGTCAAAAGCCTGGTCGCTGCTTGCGATGTCAGGAATGGTGTTGTCGACAGCGCGTTGGTATTCAAGAGGGTGTTTTGCAGCTGCTGGATGTTCTGCTCCACGTTCGCGAACGGCGAGATGAGTACCTCCTCGCTCAGCACCATATTGGCTGGCAGCTGGGCAAGTGGTGACGGGGGAACGACCCCCACGCTTCCCAGGGAGAGTCCCCGGCTGAGGGAGGACGTTTGTGGGAGGGTGGAGAAGGCACTGTTTGCCGAGGGGGCCGAGATGGGCTGGGGACGGGAGACAGTGTTGGTGTTCATCAGGCTGGTCTGGATGGTAGCTACGCAGTGCTCACGCTTGTGAGTCATGAACGAGTTCAGGGAAGAGAACTGCTTTTTGCACTTGCCGCATTGGAACACATCATCGTCATCTGCACCTTGGAAGTATCACAGGGAGTAAATAAAATATGAATGCAATAAAGTGGTAATGAGTCTTAATAAATACAACTAGAAAACGTCAATGACGTAGCGCTCATCCGGCATCTCGCAACATCATATATCCGAAATTTCATGTGGTACAATTTTATACTGGTGAAAAGATTAAAATTTGATGTCCCGGAAGGAACATGAATATAAAAAAATTAAAATAAGAAAAATATTAGTTACATGCTCCATACTGTGTTGTGGAAAAAAGCCGCATGTGAAGTGAACAATTAATAGGTACTTGATATGAATAAGAACTGAAATAATATCTGTTATTTTGAAAATTGCATAAATACCAAAAATTAAGAGAACATTAAAATCTGGGTAGAGTTACGGTTACCAAGCTCTACCACAGATAAACAAACAATCAAAAATTGGTTGAAAATGAAGAGAAGAAGCATTTTTAATTATTGTAATTTTATAAATTTGCATAATTATGCATAAGATAATTTAAATTGCATAATTGATAATTCACAATTGTGTAGGAGTCTTGAAGCCCGCCACCTCAGGTCCTGCTAACAGATCAAACAAACACACAGAAGAAATGGGCGTCAGAATGTGAAAAGAAAACAATGTTTTGAGTAATTGCATAAATACCATAAAATAAGAGTAAATTCAAAATCGTGTAGAATATTAATGTCAAACTCCAGCCCTACCAATAAGAACACAATAAAATTGGTTGAGAAAAAGGAGACACAACAATTTGTGATTCGAACATTGCAAAATGCATAATGAAATTTAAATCGCAAGATACATTTCAAAATTTGTGCAAATCTGAAGCCCCCCCTAGCCCTACAGACAAACAAACAGAAGAAACGGCAAGAATGGGAAAGAAACATTCGTATGGATAAATTGCCCTTACATGCATATGCAATGGATATAATTCAAAATCGTGTAGAATTAATGTGCATAACCACCCTACCAATAAAGCAACAAAATCAAAATGTTGAGAAATGAAGGAAAGAACATTGATTCGAACAAATCATAAATAAAAAAAATGATCACGATTCTGTTAAAGTTTAAATCCCCCACCTAGCCCTACATATAAACCATCAGAAATCAAAGATCGGTTAGAAAACCGAAGAAGAGCATTTCAAAAACTGTGGACGGCGGACGGAGGAGGACGACGGACCGCACGCATGGCATAAGCTCATCTGGGCCCTCAGGCCGGATTAGCCAAAAAGATAAATAAAGAGTAACAAACAAGACGGCTTTGCGCTGGACCGCATCAAGTCATCTGCACCTTCATGTACCACAGGGAGTAAACAAATTATGAAATCAATGAAGTGGTAAATAAATGAGTCATGTAAAGAAATACTGTATACGCCATATTTTTTCGCATCCATATATTTTCGCGATTTTTGCTCCAAGATGGGGAATTCGCGAGAGTATATTTTCGCGATTTTATTGTATTTGCATTCATTTTGTAAAGAAATGTCAGGAAGTGAAAATTTTCGCGTTAAGTCGCGAAATTCCCGAAAATAAAACCACCGCGAAATATTCAACGTATACAGTATATAAGTAAATAAGTAGATGGGGAAATAAATAAATGAAACAATTCTAAAAAAAATAATTGAAAAGCCTACTATAAAAGTGCAAATAAATATTTTATAAACAATTAATTTTATGACCTCCATCCTTCAAGTGAGATTTTCGGTTTATTAAATATATAACACAGGTTTTTAACATTACCAGAAAAATTCTTGAAAAATGTTATTTTGTCTTAATCTTTCTGAAATCTATCTAGCTATTTGAGATTATTTAAAATACACAGATATCATAAATTTTATAATAAAAGCAGCATGGGCTGGTTTAGGGGTGTTTGTGTAACTCAGTGGTTAATCAGTTGATGAATGTGATAAGTTAGTGTATATTTTTTCAGTTCATTTCCATACTGGCTAGGGTTGGCCAGAGTGGGAAATACTGGCGGTACATAACGCCTCAATAATTTTTGAGGAAAATGGGAAACAGTTTGAATACAGGGAAATACTATGAAATGCACTTGATTATTTTCAGGTATTTCCTAAGTATTTTCTAATATTTCCCTGTACCTCTGTAATCTGTATACATCCGGAGTACTTCCCAGCACTTCCCAGTATTTCCCAGTATTTCCCGGGAAATAGCCAACCCCAAAATCGGCTAACCTACCATGAAAACCGACCAGTTATTGGTTAACCTACACACAATATTTGAAAGCTCATATTCTGAAAAAAAATAATAATAAAGCAATTACTCCCCAAATAAAAGTGCCAACATACTAGTATTCATGGTAAAATATTATTTTTGCTTCACTACCATTCCTTATTGGTTCAATATTTGGACTACAATGGAATTATTTATTTAAACTCTATCATCATATACTAACATTTGTAAATACTTGAATGCAGCGATCATATTTCCACAGGAAAATGACATAAAACAGTCAGTTGAAACCCTTTTGGGTCTTCACAGTAAGTTAACCTTTTTGGTAACAGCTACCCACCTGGGGTTGGATCTTGTACTGTGGTTGTCATGGTACTGGTGGGTGTGGTCTCCAGCAGGCTCTGCATCCCCAGACCCCCTCCATCGATGCCTGTCAGATGGAAAGATTCAAAGATATTGGGGAGGTTCATTCAAAGAAGATGTCAAGCTTTGATGTCTGAGCTTCATGATAGTGTTTAAATCACATAATGCTGCCACTGGCACTAGCAAGATATGAATGTACATGTAAGTGTATAAAAGTAATAAAACTGGTTTTTGGTTGTAAATCAAATTCTAAAAGCATACAAGAAATGCAAACTGTACTTATATTGACAACAGATTCAATATTTCATTTTGACTTTAAATTTACCACATAAACGACAGGTGTTATGAAGATAAATGTATGTTAGACAGAAGTGCTAGTGCTTAAATAATCAGAAATATGAACAAGCAGAATTATTTTGACCTTATTTTCCAAGAACAATAATAATATCTTTAGTAAACAGACCCAACTGTTAAAAATTTGGAGACCCTTAATTCTAAATCAAATTCAATCAAAATAATTTATCTGTCCTAAAAACACATTCTTGATTCAGATACCATTAAATCTGGATGTACAATGACCAATAGACCCCCTCCTCCCCACATACCCCCCCCCCAAAAAAAAAAAATCCTCCACCTGTACCAAATCATAGTACAGACTCATACATGTAGGTCTAACATTATACTGCTTGAGTGCTCAGTTCAGTAGCTGGGAAAGATTAAAAAACAGTAAACAGGAGGCAGCCATTCAATAAAGGTCATTAAATGACCCCTTTTTGTGAGGGGGGGGGGGGTAGTCCTCAACTTGGGGTAAAACTAATTTCTATAGAATCAAGTAGATGCAAGGATTCTACTGTGAAATTTTTGTAGTCAAAAGATGACTCATTTTAAAAGTCCAGGGGCTGTAAATCATCATCTAGTGATTGACAAATTTGTTCACGTAGCTTAATGGGATTAACTCTTTAACGTGCTGAAGTCGTAGATCTGCACCAAATAATACACATAAACTCCATAACAGGTTTTAAATCCTCTGGCATGTTAAAGGGACCGTAAAGTTGCAAGTCGTGGGTGTTTGGACCTGGCCCGACTTGGGTAATATTCGGGACTGCCCGTATACTTTCGGAAAGCGAGCGCGCACGAATTGTGTGCAATTCCCTATGCAGCACATATTCACCCGAGAAAGGCGAACTAAGCCCAACTGACCCTCATCGGCAATTCTGTTCGCAGCTCCACGATTGTTGTTATGCACCACTGAACTCTACACTACGTAGCATAGAGTTCAGTGTTGCACACTGCCTTGCAGTAGGGGCAAGCGTAAGGTAAATAAACGTACATGGATTACGAGCGGCGCGTCCCTTTAAGAGTTAATTTCTTTCGGGGCTTGAGAGAAATTCAGTCCTGGTATGTTCCCAGCCAGGAAATATTGGGGGAAATTTGCAGCTGGTATAGTATAGGCAGGGCTCGACGGGGCAAGTAAAATTTCACGTCCGGCAAGTAAAAACTTAAAATGTCAAAATTTACTTGCCCTATATAATGGGCAAGTAAAATTTTGATCATGAAATGAGCAAAACGTGTCCAGAAATCTTAAACAAACAACATTTGTCTAAAATTTTGTGTTCAGTTAATATCATTATTTTGTTACATGTGCCTTAATTTTATCTACTTTAATTTATAAATTCACAAATGCATACCCCTGAACAAACCTCCAATGCTATAAAAGGGCCTTTATTGAATAAAATAAGTGAGAAATCATTTTCAATGTCTTGAAGTATGATTTATTTTCGGGCAAGTGAATTTTTCATTCGGGCAAGTAAAAATCCAAAAGTGATAATTTCAAATAGGAAAAAAAGTTAGTGTGGAGCCCAGGTATACTATCTTTCAACCAGTTTGGTTCTAGAGACATTTTTTTCTATTTCAATCAACCATGTCACTACCCTTTAATACTGTTTTTGTATATATATCAATCAATTCACTAATTTATTATTTTTTAAATAAGTATTTTGCTAAAAATACAATAATGGGCTCAGATCAGACTGAACAGCTGGGAACATTTCCTCTCCACCAACCAGATCGCAAGCAGCCGTGGCAGTTTTGCATGATAGTACGTCTCCTCATGAATATTCATTTTTCCTTGAACAAAGACAACATGGCGCACAATTGTTGTTGCTTTTCCAGCTTACACTTCTACACCCCTCTTACTTGCACCTCTCCCACGTTATCCTCCAGCCATCAATTTACTAATTTTAATCTTAATTGATTACAGCAGAATTCCAGGATTCATTACAAACGTTATAAACTTGTAATATCGATAGGCTGGCGCATTTTCTCCCGAATGACAAAACTATGATCACAGCAACATGAATTTTGACACACCGCACGCGTACGTTCGCGAGTGTAAGCATGTCTCCACGGGCCACCAGCCCAAAATCCGCAGTGCCAATATGCAATGCATGCATGCGCTGCACTGCAAAAGGACTGTGCAATGCACCTAATTGCAATAGCCGCAAGATTTGACGCGATGCAATGTGTGCGAAGCTTCAATGGTTGGCGCTGCGCCCATGGTTTAGGCAAAATGTACGTTGAAAATGCGAAATATAATTGTAATTTGAAAGAAAATAACTTTACCTGCTAGTGCATCAAACAGAGCTTGTGCCATTGTAGTGGATGCTTGGTCAATCGGAGTAAATGAAGTATGATTTCAGACCAAAATATAAGAAAATAATGCAGAAGACGGCTCTGTTGATGGGGCGTAAGAAGACCTCATGAAGCTTCATCTATTATGCAAATTATATGAAAACGTCATATGTGTTGCATATTCATTATATCTTACTCTCAACTTATTCTGCCCGACTTTACTCGTCGATGTTCATTCAACCCTTTCAATATATTGCGACGAAAGTACCGGGGGGGGGGGGGTGGGGGTACTCAGATTATAGTCGGAGGGGGGGTGTGCCGCTGAGAACTCCGAACCCATACCCACATAAGACTAGGGACTAAGTGTCCTATAGGCACTCAAGGAATTTTGGGGTTCAAACTATAGGCCTACATGTATTTTCAGAGGCGGATCTAGCTTTTTGCTAAGGCAATTAAAGCGCGCCAAAAATTTGAAAACTCCGAGAGAGAGGAACGAAACAAATAGTAACAGACCCATGTCTAAGGACTTTTTTGTGAAAAAATAGGATAGAGAAAAAAAATGAGGCGGGGGAGCCAACAGAAATTTCTGAAATGTTCATCATTAGTGTATGTGGAGGGGTGCCTGTTGTGTGTGTGTGGAGGGGATATTGTAATGGGTCTGAGCCAAAAATCAGAGAAACACGACGGGACGGAATTGATAGAAATTTCTAAAAGTAAAATTTTTATATGCTAGATGTTGGCAGTAGGTACATACATATTAACTTTCAATCAAAGAAAACAATCACAACAAAACACCACTGTTGATCGACAACCACCGTTTCCATGGTAACAGTATTTTTTGATTGGTGTGACAGGACGGAATGATAGAATCATGTATAATTGTGGAGCTAATATTCAGAGTTATATTTTATCAAAGTAAATGACCAACACTGACCATGCATATTATGTTGGAAGCTACTTCTATGGGGTACATGTAAAGTTATAGGTCTCATCCCACCTCATATATTAAAAAAATAAAAATAAAATAACTGGTGTTGCGCGACAGGACCGTATGCGACGGGACGGAATATTTGTACCATGTATTAAACAAATGGGGATTTTGACCAAAAGTTCTGTTTTTGTTTTAAGCTTCTTCCTTTTAGCAAAATTGATCTTTGTCTCTGTCAAATGTAATGAGAATCAGTAATGAATGGTACTGTACTGTAATGTCAATAAAAAATTTAATGACCACTTTAAAAAAATCCCATTTATTTTGTACAGTGCAAAATTCTGTCTCTTCGCGCGACGAGACGGAATTTGATATCAATCAACATCCTTTATTTCCTTTTTTAAAGAAACAAAACCAGTAGGTTTTATTTTTTGTTTGTGTGTAAGTAATGTTTTGACTCATATCTATGAAACACAATGGAACATAGAAATAGAAATAGAAATTGCAACAAAAAGACATTTATCCTACCAGACATGGTAAGCTATTGTACTGTCTACCATGGCAACAGACTGATTATCAGCCTTTACTTTACTGTGGAGTTATTGTTTTGGTGTCAAGTTGATTAGTTAATGGACATTTTTTATTTGTCTATTCTCATTCTTTGTTACATCAGGAAATCATATCATTAACAGACACTAATTCATTGATGGTTTGGAGGAACTTAATAAACTTGATTTTACTACAAAAAAAAAATCTAAAATTAATGCACTCAAGTAGGCCAAAATGCATTTTTTTAAATCAAAAGTTGATTTTTTTAAACCCAAATACAGTACACAAAACATATACCCATACCAATCTCATTGAATAAATACTATTCTTCAAAATATTCTTTGGGTAGTTTGTTAATTTGAATTATACATGTGTTCCATGTATTTCCATCCTGTCGTGCTATGAGGGTGCTCTTCTCATTTCAAATGCAATTTTATGAGAAATTAGAACGTGATCATGACAGAACTCATACTTTTCCATAAGCTACAGATTCTCTGCTTTCATATGATATACAAGTGGCCACATAAATTTCATTTTGAAAATTTAGCTTCTTACTCGGACCCTAAAGTTCACGCATTCTTTGATAAATTCTTACTGCATGCAAATCAAGAACACACTCCAGTGACTCCACAATATCAGAAGAATAAAGTAGCTGCATTATCACCAAGATGACCAACTTCCCACTTTACATCACAAATGTACACACTTCTAACAAAGTAAGCACTAAAATAACGATATTGGAAAATAGACAAATTTTTTTCGAGTTCAATGTTTATTTCTTCTCAATTTTTATATCACTATTACAATGAGAGAAATCACTACTACTACTACTACTACTACAAAATACTACTATAATAATAATAATAATAATAATAATAATAATAATAACAATAATAATAACAATAATAATAATAAACAAATAATAAAATTATAATAAATATAAAACCATCAACTAATATCATTACTTAAATTACTTAACAAAATATACAGAAATAAAAATAGACTTACAGGAATCAACAATCAAGTCCAAACCCAAACAAAAGGAAATCCAGTTTAACCCTTTGCACTAGTTAACATCATCATACCTGTATTCCTATTTTTGAATAATCACAATATTTTCCATTTCCAAATAACTGAACACTGTGTTTGTACATCAAGAATAAAGGCATTTCCTGTATGACAAAACATTTATTACATAACATAAATGCATATATTACTATTTTTGCTTTCAAAATTTAATAACCACACAATTTGTGTTTAGTTGTCTACTGTGTATTAGTTCTATTGTGGTACTTGTCAATATGGAAACATAGAGATGCTTTCTTACCAAATAACATGCAGTCTCAAACATCTGTACAGTAGGAACATGAAGGACATTCATACCAACTCTCGAGAGAAAATTATCAATATAAATGTATTAGAAATACAAAAGTACATGTATATAATAAATTCATAGCAATGTTCCAGGAGGAGGAGGAGGAGGAGGAGGGGGAAATTTTCAGAGATTGAGTCAAGGTTGGCCTCGAGGCCAGATTTTGCCAGCCTTGACCTTGGCCTCGGACAGAGTCATGTGTACAAAGTCTATGAGAACAATATTTTTCCAGCGGCCTCGTGGCTCGGAACCGACTCGGCACTGTCAGCCTCAACTCCATCCCTAAGAATGTTGTATTATAACATATTGTAGTGTGTATTATGATAAATGTTCAATAAAATTAGTCGGTCTACACATCATCATCCTTCAATAAGAAGATCTAGTTCCAGAAACAATACATGTATCATAACACACAAAATATTTATATTTTAGTTCCAGTAAAAGGTGGTTCGGAGCCACTAGCATCCCCTTACCATGGGGGTGGGGTGGAGGTGGTGTACAAAGGTGGGTTCTCATCCCTTTGACCCATACTCCTTCTGTATCCACAATGATATGCAGAACACTTTTGGTTTCCCTTTTTACTGTTAGTGATCTATATAGGTTTAAAGACAGAGTACCGGATTTGCACGCTACAAAATGGCAAAATGAATAAAATCAGCTCAAATCATTCACAATGTGAAGATTAGTATAAATAAACACCTGTCATAGAACCTTTGGGTAGAATACATAGTTTTGGTGAAAATCTGGACATTTAAACTTCAAAATTTACACAGTGACGTTAACGTGCACAGGCCGTTCCGTTAGTTCCAAAATTGTCTGATCAGCCGTTAGGCGAAGGTCGTGCGGAATTAAGCAGTTTAACCAATTAGTGTGCTCCGCTAGTGATGCGAACCCTGATCCGCAATTTGAGCAAAATTTAAACTTGCGGAAAGAACAACATTCTGGTAGCATATCTTTATTAATTTTTCTCATAAAACAACAAATTCGCGACGTATGGATCTCAAACTTTCAACACACCATTTGCAACTACTAAACTACTGTTTGGTATTGATAATGAAGGGAAGTGATGGACTCACAAATCCTGGAATCAATCTTTAACTGTACTACCACACTAAACAGTAGACTCTCATTGTAATGAACATTGATACAGTAGACTCTTGTTATAACAAACACCCTGGGACCAAGACAATTACTTTATTAAAACTCTGTTATATCAGGGTTACAAGAATAATAGAATTTGAAGAAAATTTTAACTTTGGGACTGGAAAACGTGTTTGTTATTGAGATTTTGTTATATCAGTGTTCTTGATAATGATAGTCTACTGTATAATAAAATCTTGTTGCAACAAAGAAACTTTTTACAGTCTGAAAGTGGAAATTTCTATGAATTTTAACGCTTTTGCCAGCTTGATATAACAAAGTAATTATCCTGGACACAAGGAGTTTGTTATACATGTAACGAGAGTCTACTGTAGATAAATCCATTCACTGCAGTACTCCAAAACACATGCCCAACCACAAAAAGTATGAATTTCAAGAAATTCTCTACTACATGTATATGGCAGAAATTAGGTCAAGTGATAAAAGTGTCACATCTTCATAAATACACAGTGGAACTTTGCTATAAAAAGATTTGATACAACAATATTAAAAAGGTAATTTTGCTGGTCTCAGTTCCTCATAATTCTTATGTTTTATTTTTAGATTTTTACATTTTTTAAATATTTTTTTTCTTTTATTCTGATTTAACAATATAATTTTCATGGTTCCAAGGCCTTTATTTAAGGACTTTCTACGGTATTGCAATTGAATAATTCATTAGTTTGTCTAATACAGCAGCTTGATACAATAACAATAATAACACTTGTATCGGTTGGGAAGCAAAAACAGCACATTCCTGTTAAACTGGTGCTTGCACAAAAAGTGGTGATTAAATCATATCACGACAGACACAATACAACCTAACAATAAATAAAAAAAATAATAATAATATGTGACTAATTTCACACAAAGACACATGAACATACTTTGCAAAAAATATCACAAGGCATATAGTATTTGCACCATATTTCCAATTTTATAAGGAATGAATAAGACTTAGGTGTTTTGACCATATGATTCTGAACTGATTAGCATTGATTACTATTAACTTGATGTGATAATTTCTATTATGAATCAACATCGACTGTGAATACTATTCATGTATTCAGTTTAGCACTGATGCGGTTAACCTTGTATCGTATTTTGTTAGAATCTCAAATGATGAAAATCTAAGTCTTAATGGATGTTTTGAAAAAATTAGTTTTATCTGGTAACTGCACTTTAAATGAATGCTACCTTGAAAAGAGGTATTCACTGGGGGACATGACCCAAGTAAACAAATCACTATCTTGATTTATCATAGCTTCCCAACCAGTAGAATTTATCCGACTATAATATTGTTCAAATCTATATATTTTTTTTTTTTACAAAAGTGATGTATTGATGGACAAGATATGCATGTCTGACTAAAATATATGTTTCATTCCTATATATGATATAAAGTATTTCATACAGGACATTTCTCTTCTTATATCATGGTATATGTATACTCATTCCATTTCTGTACAACAATATCTGGATAAATTCAAAAATATATACAGTCAACCTTGCATATGTCAAATCTGTTGGAACTGCTTAACTAGCCTTGACTAAGACAAATTTCAACTAAGACAGGTCATGAAATAAAAAGGACAAGGAAAGTAAAATTGATAACATCTTCAACTGGAGTAATTCTTGACTTATGCAAGTTTGACTTAGATAAGGCTGACTGTGTCTATATGTGCCTATCTTGTATTGTTGGAATTATTTCCAAGTAATTGATAATTAGAGGACCATCTCTGGAACATAGATCCATGCTCTGATGCTAGATGACTGTCATCTCTCACCATACCCTGCAGAAAATAGAGGGACAACAAAACAAATAGTCTAAAATTATAGAACATATATATGACACCCATGGACCCCCCCCCCCCCCTTCTGAACTTAATCAACTTGAAATTCTTTAATACATAATTCAAGTGTTTTCTCAAGTAAAGGGCAAAACAATTAAATACTACAGCATTAAGAGCATCACGGAATGAACATTAGATATGTCTTTGAATAAGAAGATATCTTTTTCCCATTACCATAATTTAAAACTATTTACAATTGAATTTGAATTTGAATGTTTGTTCAAGTGTTTATTACACAAAAGATTGTTGAATTTACTCTGGCCTGGTACAGGCCTTATAATGATAATGATATTTTAAAGTGTTGAATAATTTGATTGCTGACTGGAATTCTAAATCATTAGTACGTGAGCAGAGACCTTTGTCAATAATTTCCATACAAAGTGAGAGACTACAGCTGGGGCAGGGAATAATTTTCCTGGTATCGCATTGCAATGCGAGTCATATTATGGATACAACCATGTCACAAATGTCTAGATGTGTAGCACTTTTGCTACATTGAACTGTGTACAACTTTGTAGAAAATATTATGTAATGATGTGACTGAAATTGCTTGTCAAATTTCAGGTTAATTAACCCCTATTTGGTGTGGTAATTAGGGCAATTTGGAGTACATAGCACTATTTAAAGAAAACATACATACAGCAGGGCTCCGCACTAACTTTTTTTCCTACTTGCCCTTTGGGCAAATAAAATTATCACTTTCAGATTTTTACTTGCCTGAATAAAATATTAGCTTTCCCGAAAATAAACAATTTAATCAAAAACATTAAAAATGACTTCTAATTTTAACCAACAAGGCCCTTTTACATAATTGGATATTTATTTTAATTCTGAATGTTGCAAAAGTTGTGATTTATGAATTTAAAGAGTTGTACGTAAAATTGAGTACATTGAACAAAATAATGAAAGTTAGTATTTTTAGTTAACTGAACATAAAATTTTAGACATATTTTGTTGGTTTTTGGTAAAACTTTATATTCTACTCATTTCATTATCAAAATTTTACTTTCTGAATTGGGCAAGTGCTGCTGTACTAGTGTCGAGCCCTGCATATACAGTGCATCTAAAAAAAAAATTGTGCAAGTGAAAAGCACCCTCTTTGGCACTTACAGAATACTCTTGTGGTGTAATGCTTACATCAACGTCAAGAACATACATCAACGTCAAGAACATAGACTTAGCTTTTAAATACCATTGGTTATGTTCAATTTGCTTGTTTCAATCTTGAGATATGCATAATTAAAATACAAAAGTGTAAAATCACGATAATGCCACTTTTACTACAATTCATATAAAAGTGACAAAATTGTGATTTCACCCTTTTGTTGTTTACAACATATCTTGATATTAAAACAAGCAAATTGAACAGAATGGCACTTGAAAGCTGAGACTTTGCCCTTGACGTTGATGTGAGCATGTCACAACAGTATTTCTAATTGCCAAAGAGGGCGCTTTTGACTTGCACAATTTTTATTGAGTAGCACTGTAGTTGAGAACTTACGATGAATTCACCCCGAAACTTGTACTTTTAGGACGGTGTGATTGACTGCTTCATAATTCCTGGCATTACATGTACTAGCACACAAAATATGTCACAGTACTCTTGAATCCATTTGTAGATGTGAGCCCCGACTCGTGAAATGTATCTCAAAATATTGAAAGTTCAGAGGAGCCAAAATTCAAGGTTGCCTCAACACACAAACAAATGGGATAACCTTCTTTACTCAATGAAAGTGTTTGATCTTTTGGGATTAAAACCTTTATCTGTCTTCCTAGCTGCACTGAAAACTACCAGATCACATTAGAAATTTATTTTACCACAAACTAACAAGATATTTTGTCATTTTGCAACAAAGTATTGTTTAATGATAATGATGATAATAATAATATACAAATATTACAAAGTGCAAAAAACTTTTCATATATTCTGATGCGCTGTAAGAGCCCCTGATGTGCTTGATACATACGCTAAATAATAGTACATTTATATTGTGCAATTATGAAAGAATATTCAAATGTACATAACAACAACTTGAACTCACCTTGCAGTTTGGGTCATGAATCTGCCCCCTTTTTGTCATCTTTCTTCTCATACTTCTTGGTTGCATCCTTTAAGGCATCTACCATTACTTTCAGGTCAGGAATCTTGAAAAGAAAGAAAGACCGGGAAAGAAAAAAAGAACAAAAAACAACAAAAGAAAGAAAGAAAATTGAAAGGAGGCAAAAGAAAGCAAAGAAAGAGAAAATAGACAGAGACAGGCAGTACAGACATACAAATTTATACTTTATAATAAATCAGTAGATGTACTGCAAGATCTGTACTGCAAAATCTTGTCTGGATATTTTGGATGATTACAAAATTTGAAGTAGATTTAGTAATAGTTCAGATAATTGGTACAGAATTGGCAGAAATTCATGGAATGCAGGATACATGTACCAGGGGCCGGTTGCACGAAACGTCATACATCACAGCGCTATAGTTGTCATTGGATGTCTGGAGCATATGACGGAAACTATTGGTTCACGAATCAGTGACATCTCCAACTCCAAGCGGACGATTTAGTCTAAACTAGTCTTTGTCATTAAATGGTATGATAACTTGCCGACAGTTGTGACATGCTATCAGCTGTTAACTAGAAATTACGGACAAATTATTTGTATTTGAAATAATAGGAACAGATTTTTATCACAATAAACCACCCAAATATCAAACAATACCGCTTAATAACTACCTTAAGCGTATAATTTTATCGTCAACTAGCATACAATTGAATCAATAAAATTAATGAACCCTATCCAAGGATACCGTTAACTGCATTAATTAATTTTGCAGCTTCATTACAGCTGATCTTTATTTGGTCCTTTTAATGTCTATATTTATTTAGTGTGTTCTTTTATTCTTTCATATTAATTCTATCTTAGTTAATGAGTATTGAATGTTATTTAAGTTGTATAAACACAATTTTTATTATTAAATGACAGACGCTATAACAATGATTTTAACCACTCTAATAACAATAATGTCAAACAGATTTTAAAAACTTATCACTGATATCTTACTACATGTTTGGGATAAGTTCAAACTGAAAATATCCTTTAACATTTAATAGCATTGATTTGAAGGGTATTTATTATTTGTAAAATTACTAATTTTGCCGTTGTATTTGACAATTTGTGGATTCTTGAAATGCATCGTGCATAGTGTAACTGTAGGTGGCGTCTGACTTATGACGGCTCCGGAGCTGTCATAACTTTTGTCGCTGGAGTTACGATGTCAGGGTTTCGTGAACGCATTATGGAGATGTCACGAATTTAGGAATGTCAGGCTTTCGTGAACCAGCCCCAGTACAGTATGTGAAACTAACAACAGTGCAGTTATAATTTGTTGTCAATATCATTGTAACAAAATTTTGTGTATTTAGAGAAAAAATATCAATGTCAGTAAATTATGTGGATGATAGGTTTTATTGTAGTGTCATTACTGACATGGTTGATAAAATAAACATTTATTTCAAATTTTGTAATCATCCAAAATATCCACACAAGATCTTGCAGTACAGAATCCTGATAAATAAACCTAACTGGATAATATAATGTGCATCTGCAAAATATATCTCACTTTTCTACAGCACATATTAAATCAAGAGATTACTTCACACATATAATTTCACATTCTCCTCATGGACTGTAGGGCATTGACCAAATAACGCTCTAGAAAAAAGTTTTGTAGTCTCCAGATTGGTATTGAAACATATCATTACAATGTGATTAACATGAAGTTGCTGATGAGAAAAGTTAAAACACATTTGCTATCCAAGTTTTATTTGCACATTGATGAGATAATCGACTAATTAAATGAGGCAAGTTCTCAGTCCCATTTGTAGAAGAAGGAATCACCGTAACAGTGATTTCACAGACACGAACAATAGTCACTAGATAAGCCTTTACAGCTAAGTTATTGATACAATGCACTCTCGATATAAAGAAGTCCTCGGGACCCATGAAATTTGTTCTTTATAATGAATCTTCTTTATATCAGGATTGCAGAAACAATAAAATACAAAGGAAATCCAAGATATGGGACCTGAGATTTTACTTCTTTATAATGAAATTTTGTTATATCAGTGTTCTTTATAACGAGAGTGCACTGTATTTATTAAGGCCTGTGGCTCTACATTATATGCATCAAAATGCACTGGTGAACAGCAAGTGAAGGTATTCTTTTCAATGAATTTAACAAAAGCCATTCACGCAGTCCTCCGTTATTTACAGAATGGTTGCACCTCACCGAAATTCCTATTTAGTATTCAAACATCTGTGGAGTAACAGAAGCATTGTGACTACATACATGTAGGTTGTCCAGCACTCCCTAGATTGTGAACGAGGATGTGACGGCGTGATATTCCAGCCACATAATTGATATTTGCATACGGTGAAATTCTGCGGTAGTTTGTACACTGATAAAATGTACTTAATCACGACATTATAATAACCGTCATAATAAATTTTCTCAAAAACGTGCAAATGGTATTAGGATAACAAACCCGATTTACGGGTTTAGTAATATTTAAATAATTATCATTAGGGATTTGTAAAATACCACTGAAGGGACTACAGAAAATCATGATAAATGGCCTTGCCCTACTGTCCATCAACTTCATTTTACATATAGTGTAAATTTAAACTATTAGTCACAGCATTTTTCATGTGCCAATGGCCATGCTATAATCTCCAGCAGAAAAAGAAATTTGATAAACTTTGACCAAATTTTACATCCAAGTTCATGTTTGGGTCTTTTACTTCCTCCAAAAAAAAAAAAATATATATATATATATATATATATATATTGATATGACAACAAATTTGTTGATTAATGCCGAGTCACCACATGCAATCACCATGAACTAATTTTTTTTTGTGGTGCAAGCATACTATTGTTGCATGTGTGGCTGCTGCATGATTTTACCACAATTTCGCTGATTTAATCTTTATCAAATATTTACAGAAAACTTGTAACATACTTCTTTGTGAACAATCATCAATTGGTTTACAAGTGTAATATACAATAATAGTATGTTAACAAAATTAACATTAAAAATACCTCATATTTCTGTGAAATATAGACACCGAATACAGTCCCTGAAGCAAATCCAAACTGCAGAGGAAAATAATTATGAGAAAAACATTCAAATATATATATTATACATTGGATTAGGTTCTATTGCTTGATAATACTAGCATTAATTCACTACGCAGCTGAATATTCCTAAAGTGTTTGTTGGAAAGGAACCATCTGTTCAATTTTTTTTTTTACCAGTATGTGAAATAGCTACTTTCAGTCGTCCCTTGCAATAACAGTTCCACTTCCAGAGTAGACTTTCTACCAAATACACATATAAATTGATCTGTGGTAACGCCATTACATTTATTCAATCATTAAATCACAACCTCCTTTGGCCTCTCTTTTTTTTCAGGTGGCCAAGCTGACACATCAGATAGACTTATAAAACAGGCTTGTGTGTTGTAGGGTATGATTTTTTGGTGGCCATGCAAGATTTCTAGTGGCCAAATGAAATTTCTAGTGGCTATTGGCACCCACTGTTAAAGCTATGTGACATGATTGGGAGAAATAAAATGCCTTTAGAACCAAACTGGTTGAAAGATAAACCAGGAGTTGTTATAACAAGTCCCTGGATAAACCAAATGTACACCAGCTGGAGTGAATCTCCTGGCTGGAAGGATTTGTCTTGAGTTTGTTTATTTAAGGAGAATCAAGCGTGAACAAGGCAGAATGCAGTTTGATTTTATCGGGGCATGATAGATTTAATCCCCATAGATGGCTACACTACAAATTTGTCTGTTACAACGCATACTGACGGACATTATTTTAAAATAAGCCAACATTTGACTTGATCCTAGAATAGTTTTTACCCGAAGTTGAGGACTACCCCCAATCATTTCATTTACCTTTAAGGGTGAGCCCTGCCGGGTATATAAATTAAAGATTCAAGTGTAAACAAATTCTTGATTTGTACATCATCAGACATGCCAGAAGGGCTGCAATAGTCAGCATCAGCCATATCACAAAGTGACAATTCATAATTATTAAAGGTTAGTGACATGATTGGAAACACTTGAAAATGCCTCAAGAACCAAATGAGTTGAAATATATACCAATTATACACCAGCTGGAGTGGATCACCCAGCTGGAAGGATTTGTCTCTAATTTGTTTACTTGAGGAGAATCAAGCATGAACGTTAATTCTATCGGGGTTTGATAAAAATAGGACCCATAGAGAACCACACAGGTTTGCCTGCCACGAGGGATATTGACATTAGTTATTTTACAATGAGTCAACTTTTGACTACAAGATTTTCACAGCAGAATCCTTGCATAGTTTACTTGATTCAAGAATAGTTTCAGCCGAAGTTGGAGACTACTCCTAATCATGCCATTTACATTTTAATGTCTTTCATCTCTACCGAAGTGTCATCTATGGAAGAGGTTACATATCCCATATAACCCTTACACATGTCAACTATGTCTGCTAGGTAAATTTTAAATCTGGTGATAGAGGACATGCTTCAATGCAAGTTGTGTGCCTTACAAGATCAGTATTTAGTGTGCTAAGAAGACTATACCTATTTTTATTTTATTTTTTTTAATTCAAGAAAATTAAAAACATTTTGGAACAACTGCCAATGCCTTAATAAATTTGATTTATTGACTGAATTTCAAAATTATTCCATTCAGAAATCTATTGGTCATGGACTAGTACCAAAGATCCCAACCTCTTACAATTTAAAAAAACATTTTTTTAGAATTGAAAAAAAAGTATTTTGAGGCATTTTGCTCCAAATCACAAGTACATGTATTTGCAACTAAAACACACACTAAATACTGCAAAAAGGGAACACTTGGCATCACTGTAGTACTGAATATTGCACAAAGACAATTCTAATGAGTGATTGTGGGACATTTTTGGTGATCCACTTTTCCAGCAGATCACCATTAATTTTGTCAGAATCTATATTATATCCCCGATTTTTTTGTAGATGATATCTCATTGGCTCAGCCAATGACCTTGTAATTTTCCATGATCATGTGCCATGACATTATTTTGCCTCAAATTTCTTTGCATTCCCATCAGTCATCTGTGATGTCATCCATGACATCATTCATCAAAATGCATTTTTATCAATACTTTGTCAGATGCAAATGCACTCAGAGGATAAAATTCAGCATGCATAAAATTCTGGTCAAGGGTCAACTTTCAGATCTAATTCTGTGCATGCGCGTCAAAATTTTAAAATGCTCCCACCTAGGATTTTGTCCATACATGTACCAGGGTTGGGCGGGAAATATAAAAGGTGGGAAATACCGGCGGTAATTACCGGTAAATACCATCCGGTAAATATGGCAAAAAGCGGGAAATAAGATTAAAACATCACTTTTGACAACTTTTTCTTCATTTGAATGAGAAGATATTGCCAGAGAATTGTCTAAATAACTGAACTGATCTAAATATTCACTTATTTTTAAAATGTACCCCTATATTTGATATATTTTGAAATTTTATATTGGCTCCAAGTTAATAACCAGGACCATACAAGAAATTTCTCCCATGTCAATTATCTGTATTCTTTCCTTTTTCTTTTCTTTATCTTTGGAAAGTTTTCAAGACTGTATGCATGAAAAACTAGAAATTTGGTGTGTCCATAGGACACGGATGCCCCCGCTTAACGCCATCAGTAAGTATTTCTTATTGAGTAATCATGTGGAGAGCAATCTGCATGAGCTGTGACCTTTGACCGTTGACCTGCAGACTCCGAATTCGCACTCGACCTGTATTTAAGTATGATCTACCTACACACCAAAAAATTTTTAAAATCCGTCAAATATTTTTCAAGTCATTGTGCGGAAACTAATTCGCATATATAATGAGTTGTGACCTTTGACCTTTGACCTGCAGACTCCAAATTCGAACTCGACCTGTATTTTAGTATGATCTACCTACACACCACAAAATTTTTAAAATCCGTCAAATATTTTTCAAGTTATTGTGCGGAAACCAATTCGCATATATAATGAGCTGTGACCTTTGACCTTTGACCTGCGGACTCCGAATTCCAACTTGA
>JZLH01S0022335.1:36893-47397 GCA_001188425.1 Eucidaris tribuloides | reverse complement strand
AATTCCTTATACTAACGAAATGATATAGTAACAATCGTGCCTATTCCTTCGTAAAACAAACAAACAAACACACACACACACACACACACACAACACAACACACACACACACCACACACACACACACACACACATACACACACACAACACACACACACACAACACACACACACACACACAACACACACAGCACACACAAAAACACACACACACACACACACACACACACACAACACACACATCAAAATGGCGATCTTTATACAAGATACTGAAATTGGTTACACTTGTAACATTAAAAATACAGAAAAAAAAACAGCCCTAATATTCCAGCACTTAATAACAATACGCTTGGCTACGCGCGCTTTTGAATCCATTCTTGAAATGATATTCCTGGTGAGCTGACTGAGTGGCCCCTCTCCCCCCTCCCCCCATGAGCGACCCACGGTACGCACTGGTGTGCAGTGTGTGTTTGACGGTTTTCGTCGAAAACGAATCGCTAATCGCTTTTGTACAAGCCCATTCATATCCCCAAGGGTAAGATGGAAAGATATGAATCGGAAAACATATTTGCAGCCTATCAATACCATTAATGATTATAAATGAATAGTAAATACCATTAAATCACATTTATCAAATACCTATTAAATACAGTATACATCCAGCAAGTAATTGTTTTTTTTTTTCCTTCTGCCATTATCGTTATTGCTTCATTATTTTAATGTTATTTTATTATTATTCTCGTTCTTCTTCTTCTTCTTTTCTTATCAATATTACAACTACTTACTAATATTACTACTATACTATTTCGGAAAACTACAACGTATAAAAAGCAGTATCTTTAGTATCCTTGTAAATGAAAACAAAATGAAAACATCTTAAAAACAATTCCATAAATACAGTGTCTAATAATTGCCCGTACAAGAATAATATATATTATATCTGTGAGATCGCGGAATCCCTGAATAGTGCCTCAATATCATATAATTCACCTCTCAATTATCTTCCTTAACTTTCCATATCCATGAGTCAGTGGAGCCTGATGATTGCTGATTAAAAGATGAAACTGGCAGTAGCCCGATTGCGAGTATAATTCATCCTACTTCAAATATATATATTATATATATTATATTATAATATATATATACATATTTAATTATATATATAATAAATATATATGTATAATATATATATATATGTATATATTATAATATATAATAGATATATATATATATATTTACATTTTAAGAAATCGTAAACACTCTAGTTATGTTGGGTATTTCATAAAACTAGGGCATATAATCTTGAGATAATATTGAATTTCATGCAAATGGCGTTAAATTGTTATACTAACACTTGTGACTTACAGATTGTGACATTGTATGTAAACTATCTTGGAAAAAAAAACAGTTAAAAAGCGTGAAATGATTCATGAAATGGTATATTAACATCACAAAATATATTATATTATTACCGTTTCAGTATTTATGTCCATTCAAACATACATAAGCGTTCGCAAAGACATGAAAATCAGTGTTGTAGTCAGAAGTCCTGGGCGTCCATGTCCCAGTCCGAGTCGAGTCGGGTCTCCGAGTCCCAATCTGAGTCAAGTCCCATATGTCTTCCGAGTCGAGTCAGCAGTCCGAGTTTCCGAGTTCCTTACAATTCGAGTACGATCCGAGTCCGAGTCGATGATGCATTGTGTTATGTGACCAAGAAGACGAATTATTCGTTTAAAAAGAGATTAAAATGAAGCATAAGACAGCTCACCCTGAGGAAACTCCCCAGGACAAGTCTCTTGCAAGAGAACAATCACTTTTTTTTTTTAAAACTGCAAACATTGTTAAACTCCGTCAGGCGAGAGTTGTCCTCCAGTGGATCTATGTTCCGGGGGTAAGTTTATGTGGGGAGTCATCCCGGTAGAGTTGTCCTTGAGGTTGAGTTGACGTAGGGCGGAGTTATTTTGGGGGCGAGCTGTTCTATGGGGATGTTTTCAGATGGTGCTGTCGTCCCCTGAGCATTTATCTTCTGGGGGATTTTGCCAGAGTGGGAGTTGTCCTTGGAGCAGTTGTCTTTAGGGAGTTGTCCGTTGGAAGCGTTGTAGGGAAGTTTGGTCAAGTGGGAGTCAATCACTGTGAGGCAGTTGCCTTGGAGGAGTTGTCATGTGGGAGTCTTCCCTTGGCGATGTTGTTCTCGGAGAGTTCTGTCCTTATGGGAGTTGTTACCTGTGGGAGTGTTGGTCTTAGGGAGCTGTTCTTCAGGGATGTTGCTCCGCCGTGGAGTCATATATTCGTTTTTTTTCTTCTGCATCAGTCTTTTAATCGTGCGAGTTTTTCTTCGGGGATGGGTGTTTTCTGGGGATGTTTTCAATGTGGAGTTTGTCCTTTGTGAGATTGTCTTTGGTGGGAGTTGTCCTTCGCCTTGGGGGAAATTGACCGGTGGGGGTGGAGGCGGGGACTGTTCTCTGGCGGATTTGTCAGGTGAGTCATCCTGGGGGAGATTGATCCTTGGTGGAGTGGTTCTAAAGCGTGGCAGTTATGAAGTGGATCGTCACCAGCGGAGACCTGTCCTTGGGGGCAGAAGTTCTTATGAGGAGCTGTCCTGCGAACGGAGTTATCAATTGGGAGTGGTCCGCTGGGGAGTTGTCCATGGTGGAGTCATCCCGGGGGTGATCGCTTCCGGTCAGAAGCTGTTCTCGAAGGTAGCTGTCCACTGGGGGGGAGGTTGTCTTCCAGTAGGGGAGTTATCAGGTACAGTTTAGTCTTCTGCGAATTAACTTAAATTACTACTCCTTAAATTACTATAATATACAATCTGAAATGCAACTGATGATTAATAAACAGTATTTGTATTCGTATTTTCTCTGTGCAAATATTACTGCCTTTATGGTCAGGTGATATAGTAATCAATTGTGTTCTAGACTCAGTTCAGTTTGTTCAAAACAGTTCTATTTGTTGAATAAACACACCGAAAATGAAGCACACTCTTTTTAGTTGTCATGTCCTTAAGACACAGCTAGACACTTTGCATTAAAGAGCAGGGATCTCTTTTAGCAGCCTAAAGAGATAACATTGTGTAAATACAATTGCATTTAGAAGAAAATGCCATCTGGAGACCTCTCTAGCAAAAATATAGTGAGCTAGAAACTAGTTTTAGTGGAATTTATAGTGACGTTAGACTTTGATTTGAAATTTGTTTCTCGCGAGGAAAAAATCCTGCGTAGAACTTTACACTAAAGGCTAATTGTTTTTCTTTCACATTTTTCAAATCTAAGCAATTACTTCCCCGGATTTCACGACATGCCCTTCATTAATAGCCTAAGGCAAGGTTCTTCTTTTCTTGTCTGTCGGAATGTTTGCAAATGGATCCTTGCCTTAAATTAGAATTATACATCTATGACTCAGGAGATACTGACAGTGTAAAAAATTATACGGGTGATGTGGAAACATCAAGTGGAAAAATGTATCAAAGCATGAGAGAATGCTCCCATTTTTGCAAAACAATTGGGATCGCTTGGACTCAGGCGAAGTCCGGCCCGTGTCCGAGTCCCCATGTATCGAGTCCAGAGTCTGAATACCGAGTCCTAGCTACTGAGTCCTGAGGCCGGGTATTTCCGCTCGAGTCCGCGTCCGGTCTCGAGTCCTACACACATGATGAAATATAACAATGTGGGTTCACATAAAAACAGTGTAATGTAGTCGATATATCATGGGTCGCATAGACAGCCTGTGCGAGTTATAGCATTTATGGTCTTTTCGCATCAAGCAAACAACTGTAAGTATTTTCGTCATAATAAATGTTTCTGAGAGATTCTTCATTATTATGTTTTTCGCATTTAGGTTGTTCAATTTGTTTCATTTTTTTTTATTTATTAACACACTCTCGTTTGAAAGTGTCAATGCAGATTTTGAAAATTTAATTCGAAAAATGAGATAAAAGCGTTAGACATTGACTGCACAATAGTAATCTTAATTGACCTTAGGTATACTTATCGATTAAACGATACAGAAATGTTGACTTAATTCTGCTTAATATAATACCAAATACACCTCGCGGTGGCCAAAAAATGCAATACCTAAAACAATTTCTCTCCGTATTACCCTTTTTTTCAAATACACAATTCCGGTCCTCAAGGATTCACAATTTTCGGACACATAAACTGTGCATAGTCTTAAACAAGTCCTTTATTATCGCCCATTATTAGACTTCTCAAACACTCCCCCCCCACCCCAAAATAATAATAATTAAAAAATAACATTAAAGAAATAAAAAATAAATAATAATTATATAAAAAATACAATACAAAAATTCCACGAACCCTTTTCATTGAGCTGAATCTATAAAACTGGTTTGATAGTACTCCTATATTACAACGAAACGGCAAACTACGTGTCGACAATTTCCCACATTTATTTTGTTGTGTTGTTTAATTGGAGCACCAAAGAGCAAAATAGGCACGGTCAAGGAAGCACGCCGAAAGACAATCGATCGGATTGATCGAAGAATTCTTTGAGGCAAGTGGAACGATCGGTTGATCGAAGAATTTTTTGAGCGAAAGTATGGAAGTATATATCATGATCCATGTTGATCAAGGAGCGCGCAGCAGCGCTAGACACGACAAGTCACTGACAATATTGCTACATGCATAGTAATGCACGTATAATATTCATGCGTCCGCAACGCGCAACTGTACGAGCGGATTGACTGGTATATATATGATCATATTGAATAACTATTTTGATCATAGTTACTTTGTTATCAACTACTGGTATATATTCGCGTGCGAAAACTCGCATGCACATACAATAACTATCATTATTCTGACAGAATGGCCTGATTTGCTTACATCACAATGTTATTTACAGATTTATTTTAATTAAAGTATGTTAATTCCCTCCCACGTCTTGTATTTAATCCATATCCATTTCGATTTAGTAATGGAATTGGCATGTGGTCTACTGTCACCGTCTACATGATGTAAATATCGTTATGAATATTCATAGCCTATAGTTGCACGTCTCCTTCCTGCGGGAATCCAGCTACATGTAAACAGTAAAATCATATAGCGGTGGCGTATTTTTCATTGGGGGGGGGGGGGGGGAGTGGGAGAAAAATAGGGACTAAACTAACATAGACCAACCAATATATGTGTGCGTGTGCATGTGTGTGTATATGTGTGGTGTGCTGTGTAGGTGTTGTGTGTGGGTGTCATGTACATGTGTGTGTCGTGTGTGTGTCGTGTGTGTGTGTGTGTGTGTGTGTGTGTGTGTGTGAGTGTGTGTGTGTGTGATGTTGTGTTGTGTAGTGTGTGTCTGGGTATGTGTGTGTGTGTGTGTTGTGTTGTGTGTCGTGTGGTAGCTGAGATTGTGTGTGTGGGTTTTTTAAACCAAAACTGTGTGTGGTGTGTGTGTGTGTTGTGTGTTGTGTGTGTGTGTGTGTTTGTGTTTTACATCCATGCATGCATTTCCAATATACGTAGTGTAGGCATATTCTATAGAGTGAATCTGACGTACTGACACAATGTAAACATTTTCAGGATGGTAGTTATACGAATGGCATCAGTAGCGCGTGTGGAAATTGGCAATCAATGAAAATGTGCTCTTTTTCAAATGTTGATGCCAATAATAAAATCCAGTGCATTCCATTGTGATTTCATTGGTTGTTCATAAACTAAATGTTCACAAACTGGAATGAGGAATATGTTATAAAGACCGCGAGTCTAAACTAAACAGACAACTATAAATTATATTTGTAACGTTGGAAAAAAAATCATATAATTTGCTTCTTTGTGGGGGGGGGGGATTTTGTGTTGGCATATTACACTTCAAAATTATTGTAAAGTAGGCTGTGAGTGAGCGCATGCAGCAAGCCAGTGGTTCACGGGAAAATTCTGAATGATTTGTCGAGAACAACACTTAGGATGCAAACTCTAAGTCCCGTTCTGAAAAAAAAGTGTTGATATTCAACTACTTAAGAATCGGTGCTGTATCATGATTGACAAACACAATTACCCACTGCCCACAGTTAAGACATTTGCCACAAAAAGCATATTCTGAGTCTGAAATATTTGATAGGCTATCCATGGAGAGTGTACTTTACAGAGAGAGAGGAAACTTGTGATAAAGTCAGATTTTTCATAACGACAATACCACCATAATTGGGCCAGATCCCTGATGTTCAGCTCATTGCATATCAATCACAATCACTGACAGTGGGTTGATGATTTTTTTTTGATGCACACTACTATTCAAGAAATAAACATTTTGTTATGATCCATGGTATAACTTAATTCCTCTAATTATGTTCTTGGATCCTTGTCTAACTGGGTGATGCGACTGATGCGAAAAGATGAAGTAGTTTTACCAGTTTGTGTTATATTGCACAAAGAAACAGGAACGAAACGAAGTTTAGAATTATACTGAAGAAAATTTAGTGTACGAAAAAAACATACCCCCTACTATTGTTGCACTCAGTATTTAGCTCAGTTAATGAACAGTCACAGTTGTACAAATAATTATGAAAAATATCGATTCCAGTGAGTAAAATTGTGATTTTTTTTTTAAAATATAGATTGCAAAATTTGTGTTAACGCGAAGAAAACGGTTTCGCAATATGAGCCTCTCTGTAGATGCTATCAGGTAGTCAATGTAAGGACTGTACGTTATATTAAACTGTAAACTAGTAACAGTATTATGGAAAATATGATTCTAAAATACGAAATTTACGAAATCTGCATCAGTTCATGAATGGAAAAAGACATTTATTGATATAAGTCTCTCTGATCCATGCATGATCAAATTTCATTTGGGGGTCAAGCGCACCCCGAACCCCTCCCCCCATCTGTACGCCAGTGTACATGATAGGGATAAATAATTCTACTTTGACAGTAAGCTTCAAATTAACATGATCGTCATACAATTAATACAGAGAAAAGTCTGAAAAGACTATTATTCAGTTAGATCAACCATGTTATTTTTTCATTAACGATATTGTAAACAGAGAATCTTTATGTTCCATTTTTTTTTATTGAATGTATCAGGATTTAAGGTTGAGGTGATAATAATGGTATTCAACAAGTATATTTAATTTTAGTATGTGGATCCAAACTGAGAGATGATTTAGAATTTTGTAGAGACATAGCACCAAATAGATCACATGTTTTAGACTGATAATGAGTAAGTTAGCGAGATTTACAGCGTGACGATTACGGCGAAGAGAGTGCGAGATTAGACACCGGATCAGACACCAGTAGGTCTAAAAAACTATATGTAATTTCGGGAGGATACGATTGATTAAGATGTGGAGCAAGTTCAGTGCCGGTTGAATATACGGACAGCAGACGAACAGGTGAGTTGTGTTCCCTCTTCTCCGCACCACCCACACGAAAGAGAAAAGTTTTGTCATTGCAGTGATGGAGGGCAAGTATTAAAGGAGTATACAGAACATTGTGAAGTAACTTGAACTGGGTATCCCGCTGGCGAAATTTTTTCCCCACGAACTTTTTTTTCGCAGGACGCATGCGCACTTGATCATACTACGAGACCTTATTAATATTCATGAACATCTTTATAGTACTTCATTCAAGTGCACAGATATCATTTCAGCGACGCGAGGTATGTGCTACATAAGGTTTGTACGCAATTTCTGATTGCAAGGACATGCAAAATACGCGTGTATATAGCAGCTGCTGACTAAAATTCCAAACATCCCCTTTTCAATTCACAGATCCCCTCTTCAATTTACAGTGTATTAATAATCCTTTTTTGTGTGTCTTCACCTTCATGTTTGTATTCTGACCATAATAATTAAACGTATCTGGGCAGGGGCGGCGGAATGTATTTTCGGTTGGGGGGGGGGGCGGGGGGGGGGTCAAAGCCAGAAAAGGGTAAAGGGCATTGGGCGCACGCGCATATTTTCACCATTACGTTTTTGTATCATGGTAATGTATCTTGAGCCCAACCTTTTTGAAGGGCATTGTTGATTATGAAAACATGATCTGCTCCGCGAGCGGTTTGGGAAAATTGGAAATTTTAAGTTGTAAAATTTGCTTTGTGATCTATTCTGGCTCTAATTGCAACTCAGAATTTTTTCAAATGTAGTAGAACCTTTTTGAAGGGGATTTATTATTAAAGCATTATATACTCCGTGAGCGAGCGTAGCGAGCGAGCGGTTTGGGAAAATGTTTAAATTTTAGGTTGTGAAATTCGCTTTGTGGTCTATTCTGGGGCTAATTACAACTCTACAGTACCCCCATCTGCACGATATAGCGCATATAAATATACTTAATGATTATGCAGTCATGCTGTATATTGTAGAACAGGGGTGTCGATCCATTTTTTGGATTGGGGTGGCAAAAGTAAGAAAAATTTCAAAAATGTTCGATGCACTCCGCGCGCCAAAGTGTGATATAGAACTTTGCGCGCGAAGCGCGCCGAAAAAATGAAAATTGGATATATTTAGTAATATAATGGGTTTGTTGTGTCTGGCACTATACTTTTAGACGTTTCCTTGCATTACGTTTTATGATTTTTTCAAGTTGTCAAAATTATTGGGTCATTCGGGTCATTCGTTAGAGCATTGGGTGGCCTTCTGTGGGCATCGTACTGGCTTCGGATGTTGATTCTCTTTCCTTTCGGGCCTGCTTCGCGAGAAAATGGGGGCGGGGGGGGGGATTAAAACTCGTGTTTCCATCCATGGGCCATCTTTTCGGGACGGTGTGGTTGGAGTGTAAAGAAGATTCTGTTGACTATTCAAGTGATCATAAAGTTTCTTCGATGGTAGATTATGTCCATTATGATTAGGTGAGATAGAGTTGACAACCGTTGTTGAGGATGAAGAAGATGAAGAAGGAAGAAGAAATAAGAATGAGGACTAACCCTCTGTCAGGATTGTGTAGGTCGGTAAAATATAGGTGTGTGTAGATTGTAGAAATAATAAAACTCAGTCACAAACTCAAAGTCCTCAAACATCAGCAGCAAACACAAATCAGGGAAACTCAGAGACACAAATAAAAACACAGCCGAACAGAAAGAAGTCTGGTAGTGCCCTGATTTAATCGAACATAAATCTGGGGCTGCCTCGCCCAAATCGAAAGAACACCATTAGCATAATTATATTGAAATATATTCACATGAATAAATAAACAATAACTAATGTAGAGGAGACAACATAATGGAAAATCCTATTCAACGAAAGAACCAATAAAAGACAAGATGGGGATGAGGTGATATAAGGAGGTTGGGTGACATGATAATGAGAGCTGTCTAGGCTCAACTTAGAAAACAGCAAAACAGGTGTGTGATGGAATGAATGGACACACCTGGATGAATATGGAAATCATGGAATGAAGGTGACAGGTGACATGACATGAGAATGAGGCGATGCGTGGTAACCAAAATAGCTGATAACATGGCAAACTAAATACATGTATAAACTAAATTAAAGGGAACTTATCACAATTGACAAAATAACAATCCTACATATGATCATTAAGTTTCTTCGATGGTAGATTATGTCCATTACGATCAGGTGAGATAGAGATGACAACATGTTATTGTTGAGGATGAAGAAGATGAAGAAGAAGGAGGAAGAAGGAAGAAGAAAAAAGAATGAGGATTAACCCTCTGCCAGGATTGCAAAACATGTACATGTATCTGTATACATGTATCAAACTCCACGAAGTAAACATGAAGTTTACAGAGATTTCTTGAATGGTGATCATAAATAATAAAACAATAAAAAAAAAAAAAATAGAGTCCCAAGCCAAGTCATGGGTTCGTTGTCAATATGTTTTATTAGGCCTACATTTTTGGGGAAAATAATGCCATAATAATTAAAATGTAAAAACGAATACTGCAGAGGACGCTATTGCTAATTAAAAGTTCTTGTTAAATAATAGACGGTGGTATATGAGAAGCCAAATTAATGAAAACAAAATTAATATTTACAAGCAAAGAATACGAGAAATATAAGGAAAACGTTGTTTATTGCATTGATATGACAGCGTATTGTTGACTTACTTGTTTAGTGGCTAATAGGAATCTTCAGATAGCCTTGTCTTGGGACACAGAGATAAATACTTCCGTCTATTATATATTCACAGAGGTCCACAAGCTGATGCCACTCGTCAACTCCAATCGATCCATTGCGTGCATGTGTGACGTGCAAGCCATTAGTATCGCAATATCGCACGCATGATGTATGCGGTATCGACGTGTAGATTTACAACTTGCGGAAATTCGGGAAGTGTATGAAACTTAACTTTTGTTGAAATGATTTGTGTCGAATATTATAAGCAGGAGGGCTGAGTTACCGTGCAGAAAGGTATGTAGCACATCAGCATTAGATTAGGTGATTATAATTCCTGACTGTATTTGGTAAAATCAATCATGACTTTCTCGATTCTCGTCTGACTAAAAAATCACGGCTACAATTTGCTGAGCCCTGTTTGTGTGAGGAGTGGAGTGGGAGTGCAGAGTGCATCTTGTGAACTGGCCGCGCCGCTAGCA
>JZLH01S0022335.1:0-11927 GCA_001188425.1 Eucidaris tribuloides | reverse complement strand
TTTGTTTTAAGCCACCAAATTTTGACAGTAGGTAGAGCAACGGCCACTCTTTCAGATAGAACAAGCTTTAAAAATGTGAGTTGGTCGACCGACATGACATATTTTGGTCTATTACAGAGAATCAATCTGTGATTTTTTGTGGGTTTGGAGCTGGGTGGTCACATATTAACAATTGCAGTCAGTCAACCCTTCCCCAGAACTTGGTCAAGCTGTACCCAGAACATGGGCAGGGTGTGCTCAAATCTTCGGCAAGCTGATCTGGTAGCTTGGGCAGGCTGTGCTCAGAATTTGGGCTAGTTGTGCTTAAAGCTTGAGCAAGGTATGTCCAGAGTTTAAGTAAGCTGTGCTTTTATACAAAATGGGAAAGCTATACTTGGAACTTTGAAGAGCTGTATCCAAAGCATGGACAAGCTGTGCGTACAAGCATGCAGTGTCCAGACCTTGGGCAAAGTGTGCCCCCAAGTTAGGCAAGCTGTATTGATTATCAGAGAAACATTTGTGAAAGAATAATGATAAAAGTTGGACTTCATGCATATCATTGCATTGAACTAACCCAAATGTCATGAAACAGGTTGCATAGAATGCAAATATTTGTGTTATTGCTAAAATCTTGCTAGCAATAATTTTCCCCACATGTGCATGACTTTTAATTATTTGATCAACGTTGTCTCGCCACCTTGGTCTGTTACTGCACAGCTTTCTATGTTTGCGCTACATACAGGAGTGTGTGCGTAATAGTACAGAGATTAAACGTGTAATGAGAATGGCAGCTTGATGTTGATTTATTTGTCTTGTCTATATACACGTCATCAGCTGGCGATAACAGATGGTTCGTGAAATTTAATTAGTTAACAGGCATGTAATGGATCTACATGCCAGCATGAAAGTCGGCGATGCTTGCACTGTTCGTAAATCTTCACAAAGTGGCTCCCAGTTGATGCAAACTAGACAGGGCAGATTGATGGATACCAGTGACTAGTGTCCATTAACCCTCTGCCTGCTACAAGCTGGATTTCTTGACATTGAAAACCTCACTTTATTTTTCATTATTTGCCAAACAAGCTTCTTCATCGACCCTACTCCAAATATCTCGTTTCACATAAAAATCCATTTGTTGTAATGTTGTTAGTGATTAGAATTCGTTGTCAATTTCACTTGTGGCAGGATAAGTGTTAACCCGTTGCCACCAAGATTTTGAAAATCCCATAGAGTTAACACACGACACATCCAATTCAGTTTTCCACCGGGTTAAGAATAGCATGGAAAGATTGTGTTAATATGATGGACCAGTGGGTTGCACTTCGTCAGGACACTGTACATGGTGGTGAGGGTGGGGTGGGGTGAGATGGGGTAGGGGTAGGGACACCTGAGGGCAGATGGTCATTACACTTGTTTCTCAATTACCAGTTCAACATGCAGTAATGCTCAGATAGCACAAGAGAAACAAAACTATGTGTTTAACAAACTATTGAATATCAATCAGCTACATGTAGCAACAAAAGCAGGAGTATCGAAATGAGACAAAAGAGAGTCAACACAAGCAGTGTCCACTTGGATGAGGCACATGTTTTTATGTCTCTGTCCATTGTCTCTTAAGTTGTGTGGTGTCTGCCATGGGGTTTTTGTGTCAGGAACATAAAATATTAATGGCCTACTTTTGAAAAATCACAAACAAATGCTTTCCAAAACACAAAAGCAGGATTAAATGCTGTGGAATGGTGTGAATAGGTGTGTGATAGTTAATAGGTGTGTGATAAACCAAGGGTGGCTAAGACCCCGCTTACAGTGAAGGGCTGGCCTCGGGCCAGCCTAAATTGCGGTACTCGGACCCGCATTTTTGTGCGTTTACAGTGCAGCCTGGGGCCGGCCCCAGTAAAGTTTTCGGTCGCATCGCTTGATTGTCATCATCAGGGCTCACAACTGGCAAACACACACACACACACACACAAGAAAGATAGATAAAAAGAAAGAAAGATAGATAGGATAGATTAGAAAGGTAGATAAAATGAAAGAATGAGAGATAGAAAGATAGATAGCAAAAAGATAGAAAGAAAGATACATGGAAAGAAAGATAGAAAGATAAAGATAGATAGAAAGAGAGATAGATAAAAAGATAGAAAGAAATAGAAAGAGATAGATAGCAAAAAAGATAGAAAGAAGGATAGATGGAAAGAAAGATAAAAGGATAGATAGAAAGATAGATGGAAAGAAAGATAGAAAGAAAGCAGAAAGAAAGAAAGATAAATAAAAAGAGAAAGAAAGAGAGATAGAAAAAAGATAGAAAGATGGAAAGAAAGAAAGATAAAAAGATAGATAGAGGGATGGATAAAAAGAAAGATAGAATAATAGAAAGAAAGCGGAAAGAAAGAAAGATAGATAAAAAGACAGAAAGAATGAGAGAAAGAAAGATAGATAGATAGCAAAAAAGATAGAAAGATAGATGGAAAGAAAGATAGGATAGATAGAAAGAAGGCAGAAAGAAAGAAAGATATATAAAAAGGTAGAAAGAGAGAGATAGAAAGAAAGATAGATAGCAAAAAAGATAGATAGAAAGATACATGGAAATAAAGATAGAAAGTAGAAAGAAAGAAAGATATATAAAAAGATAGAAAAAAGATAGAAAGATAGATGGAAAGAAAGATAGAAAGATAAAAAGATAGAAAAATAGATAGATACATGTAGATAGATAGTGCGTTTACAGTGCGCGAAAGGCCGGCCTTGGGCCGGCCTTTTGCGCACTGTAAACGGGGTCCAAGGGATCTGTGCCTTTGTAAGCCCGTTGACCCCATTCCCATTATAATTGTCCATTTCTTCTTTCTCTGAGGCTTTTGTACTCTATGTTTTTGAACTGTTCTTTTACCCTTATCCCCAGATAGTCAAAAAAATTAGACTAGGTTCAAGTCTGAAAATTGATTTGGGGAATGAAATTGGGCTATGGAATTAGGATTAGGGTAAATGAAAAGCATGAACAGAAAATAGCAGTCTTTGAACTTGGACTAAAGCTTGTGCTCCTTACCTCTTCTATTCTTGGACACTTGTGTAAGTGTTTCATGTCATTCTCCTTTTGTTCCTACTTCCTCTTTGATCTACCCTCCCCATCCTTCTGGGAATAATTGTTTTCTTTTTCTTATTCACACTCATTGTCACCATCATTGTGCAGCTTTTAATCCCACTATTATCTGTTTCCTCTTGTCTCCAGTGGCAGAGTTTGGTGGAAAATAGGGGGGGGGGAGGGGGAAGGGGGACTCAAATACAACAATTTGTGGGCTTTGGAAAGCTAAATCCAAAGAAGGCTCATCCCCTAGGCCCCCAGCAGTAAGGTAAGCCTATGGACCCCAACCAAATACAGCTCAAGGTTATGAACTGGTGGTGTGCATCTTATACACAAATTGTACATGTACATTGGAGCCAGCCTCTCATAATACCTGGTTATTCCACTGTATTTACTTTTAGACCGTTGTCGCACGACAGCTACTTACGTACAGTAGTGATTGGAAGCGTGATTGCAATCGCAGCAATTGGATTTACTGACCTTACACATGAGAAACAAGTCCTCTTGAACACCATGATTAGAATTCAACTTTAATTCTACTTAAGAGGACTGGCTGTGTTTCTGGGTCTCTGTCAATCCTCTGTGGTGGTGGAAGCACAGAACATGTTTATTGTTTACACCCACATATTTTTTAAATGTATTGTAGTGCACAAATTTCTGTAAAGTAGATGAAAGATCCATAAGCTCTGCATCTCAAATTGTGTTTTAGGGGTCAAGCCAGTCACATGATGAAAATGCAATATGATTTGGGAGAATATGATTACAAAATCCCCGGAACATGATTTTAATTTTACTAGCTGATTTGCAGTTCTAACGTGTACATGTAATTTGCTTGTAAAAATACCGTAATTGGACTGATCAGTGATTTCAAGTTGGCAATTACATTTTGGCTGCCATGAGAAAACAGCCAAAGTTACTCCAACTAGTACATGTACATTGTTTTTCTTAGTTTTTCTTTTAGTTCAGGTTTGCATTGGATAAAAATCCTGCCTGGATCCAACCCACCCCTCCCCCCCCCCAATTCCAATGCTAGGAACCCCACTATAATGGATAAACAGCTGAAATATTCAGCAGCTTTTTCATGTAAAACGTAATGTGCCTTATAAAAAATTTAATACTCTCATCAAATATTTAGGATACAAAGTATGTGATTTATATTTCATACCCTCAAATTCTGATTGCTTTCTTAAATTATTTATCTGGGTTCTTCCAAGAAAATTTTTAGCCTATTTAAATCCCTATCCTGGGGAAAACTACAGTAAATCCACCTGGGATCTCTAGAACATCTGAACTGCTCAAGTGTTTTAGACTAAATCTCTCCAATGTGATTGAATCCTCAAAACTACATAAAATGAGATTACACATTACAGTAATCCCATAACGATTCTACAAGTTAACAATACAATTTCATTGAAAAGTGAAAGGCTATTTTTATATGTTGTGATAGGATTAGAATTCAAGCTCCTTGGGTATGGATGAAGTTTTGCCTTCACTGTCAGCAACAAAGATGTGTCATTGACTTTCAGCTATAGTACAGTGCCTGCATGGAAATAGAACTTTCCCTTGCCAAACAGGTCTTTGTTGTTTCTTTTTTTTCGTTTAACATCATTGACCGTGACCATGGATATTATTAGTAATTGTTTTGTGAGCCAATCAAGTTTTATTTGGAGTAGATATGTACTGGTAGACTTTAAAGTGTTTGTGCTTGTGTATGTGTTTAGTACATGTGTGTGTGTGTGTGTGTGTGTGTGTGTGTGTGTGTGTGTGTGTGTGTGTGCGTGCGTGCGTGCGTGCGTGCGTGCGTGCGTGCGTGCGTGCGTGCGTGCGTGTGTGTGTGTATGTGTGTCTATGTGTTGGGTATAAATGGAGGACACTCATTGTGACATTCTATTGTTAATGTAGGATTTAGATTGGCCAACTGAAATCATGAATGTCTATTGCAAGATGAGACACACATTTTGACATTCAGGTTTGGCAGATTTAAATTGTAGATGTAATTAAAAAACCACAGGCAACATTAATTTGAAAAGGTTAGAGTGACAACTTACAAAACAAATGAAAGTACATATTTGAATGACTCTGTTAATGGAAATATTTTGTGTTCATGTCAAAGGCATTGGCTAGCACATGGTGGTAGCCTCATTTGAAAGTGGTGTCGCTTTGATATCATAAGCTGTGTTTACACTTTCCTAAGCATATTATGCATTGAATATTTATTGGATTTAGCCCATACTTGGCAGGAATGATCCTTAAAGGGTGGGGGATTCAATGGTCCTGGAGTGGTACACCTGCCTCGCCCCCAAACCCCCCCCCCCCCAGGGAGGGGCCAGGGACAGGACCCTACAGGGCCAAAAGAGGTAATTTATTTCAATATCTTTTCTAGATACAGAAATAGTTTTAGCTAGTGTCACAGTATATGCAGATTCCTGTATACTTGATATGTGATGAATTAATGTTCCTCATGCAATGTCCAGTGTGGCCCCAATTGGGGGGGTTCAGTGGACTCCTAACAGTTCGGGGCAGAACCGCTATGGGAATAATTCAGCAGATGAACATCATTTTCTTATTATGGCATCAAATGATGATAGACCAAACTTCGGTGGAGATGATCCCTTTGAGGGGAAGGGAGAGGAGAGGGTTCCTGAATGGTACACCTGACCCCGCTGGGGGCCAACCAAGGGCAGGCCATAAGACAAGGTTCAAGCCTTCTACCACCATTGAACTGCCAAATACCCCAAATATGAATTATGTTTCTAATACTGCCACACGTCGGAATATTTTAATATCCGGATATCCGATGGCTTGATATCCGAACGGTTGATCGGATATCCGGAATTTTCCCGCTGATTAATTGAGAATCCTTTATTATCCCGAGCAAGTCGCATACCAACTTCTTCCATGTTCTATACGGCCCGGTACAGGAGATCGAGTCATGATAAAAGCCTCCATTGGGAGTCTCATAACACAATGAAAGTATCACTGATCACCGCGAGGCAAACACACTAGTAAGTAATTTAATTGTCTATTCAAACGACGATAGTTGCGGCCTCACAGAAGGGGCGTCATTTGTTCTGGTATATTCTGCACCTTGGAAGAACTTCAGAAGTCTGAAGATCTTGTCACTTATCTCAACCCCCAACTACGATGGAAACTACTGGGTGATAGTTCAATCGATTTATATCAATAAAGTCAGTTCATGACGTCGACCCACGCACCATCATGACGGTGAATAGAGTACTGTATATTCCAATTATATTCACTGTAAGTCACTCAATGACTCCACGTCCGCATGCGCACCCACCATAACAGACCATCCCATCTGACCCCCTACTGACCTCTTGTTGTCCTGCACGACACAACGATGGCCAGGATGTAGCGGGAAACTATCCTGTGAGCCGACATTCCATGGAATATCTTATGAAAGAGCGAAACCGCCTCAGATTCACTACACAATAGACGTGCGGTCACACAAAGGTTTACGCAAAGATCGTTTACATCTTCCGCCGAGATGCCGCCACACACAAAGGGTTTAGCAAAGGATGTGTTACATTCTCTGATGTTACTCTTCCGGCGAACCCAAAATTCTTTCTGCGCGCGGAAGAGAGTATTGGCATGCAGCAGGAAGCAGCATTAATAAAAACTGAGAGCTACTGTTTACTTTTTCATTCTCAGAGAATGAGTTGTGACGTTACACGTGCTTCATGAGATAGGATGTTAATGGGATTGTACAATTTTTTGTATCAATTGTAATGTATCTTCTAAAATACATGTAACATGATGATTGTATTGACTTTATGTTCCCTAATTGGAAGCGCGCCCCTCACAAAAGGGAATAAATGTACATGTACAACATAAATGTGTAATTATGCCACAAAATGTTTTTATCAGTAAATTGACATGTATGCATTCAAAATGATATAAGATGGGAATGTCACCCTTTATAATGTCCACACAAAATTTCAATGACGTCGTCCTTCAAGTATTTTCTGATCACTAATGCATTCATTAGTATTCCTACAAATCTCCGTCTAGTTGAAGTTGATACTGAAGTTCACTAGATCAAAATTCGATCATGTAGTTAACTGATGAAAGATCAAAATTGATGAACAAGAAATAACTACATTTTCACAAAATAGTCTTTTGAACGGAAAATTGGGGGACAGATCATTTTAACCAAGAGTTTGACTAGCTGGGCTATAATGTTGACCAAGTTTCTCATGGCTCACCCCCTCCCCTTTTGCTGAGCTTCACCGAAGCCCCAACAGTTAGATGCTCTCAAATTACCATCACACTTTTCAGCACCGGGTCTGCTCACTAATCACTCCTCGCTTCAATTCTGCCCCCCCCCCCCACCCCAGATGCAAAACAGTTATAACAAACACAAGACAGGTGAATCAATCTCAAAAAGGGGAAACACAAGATTCTAGTAACGTAGTAGTAGCTAGTAGTATAGTAGTAATTAGTTTGATGTGTAGCAGGTAGCTAATGTAGTAGTAGACGTAAAGTAGAGTGAGTAGTAGTAGTGTAGTAGTAGTAGTAGTACATGTCAATAGTTAGTAATGAAGTTAGTAGTTGTAGCAGTAGAAGGTGGTTGGGAGCAGTATTACTATAGTAGTGAGTAGTAGCTACTACTATATAGTAGTGGTAGTATAGTAGTAAGCAAGTATAGCTAGTAGTAGTAGATAGTACAGTGAGTAGAAGTACTGTAGTAGTTGTAGTAGTAGTAGTGTGTAGTAGTTAAGTAGTAGGAGCCAGTAAAGTAGAGTAGTAGTAGTAGTAGTAGAAGTACTGTAGAGTTGTAGTAGTAAGGTAGTAGTAGTAGCTACACTACATTAAGTAATGGTAGTAGATACAGTGTTAAGACATTAGTACAGTACTGTACATGTATATTGCTACTGTATTTTCAGTGCAGATCGATTAAGAAGACATTTTTTATAGCTACATGTAGGCTGTAGCTATGAAGGGAAAAAATAAAATTGCGCTCAAGAACAAATCTGTCACATTGCATGAAATTTGTTTTGAATTGTTTTGACTTAGCCTGCCTACCGTGTGAGAGAGAGATAGGAGAGACAACACAATAGAACCATTAATCCCCCACCGTGGTACACTTGTAGACTTTCTCACGCTCAACGTCTCTCGACATTGTGGTATTGTGGAATAAATTCTTACGCATGTCATTATCAGTGGACTACTTGTTATTGTATCTTTCGATGATGCAGCCGACATTTTTGTTATGCCTTCCGCACCCCTATAAGGGATCCGGAGACTTATGTTTTCGGGTTGGTACCGTCCGTACGTTCGTGCGTCCGTACGTCCGTACGTCCGTGCTCCGTACGTACCGTGCGTCCGGTGCGTCCACACTTTACTTTGAACAAGAGTACGAAGTACCGCTGGAGGGATTCTAATGATACTTGGCGACCAAGGTAGCACCACTAGGCAAGGTATGAATTGATTAGATTTTGCGGACAAATCGCCGTCAAGGGTCAAAGGTCAAAGGTCAATGGAACTTTGTCCTAAAATTGCCATTTTCTGCCTATAACTGCCATTTAGGAGATTCTTACTGTTGATATAATTGAGTGGTTAGCGTTAAAAAACAAAAGACAAATATTTTGGTAGAGTCACGGGGGGAGTCAAAGGTCAAAGAGTCAAGGGTCAAAGGTCAATGACTTTGTCCCAAAATCTCATTTGGCCTATAACTTCATTAGAGAGCTCACTGTTGATGTAATTTGGTGGTTAGATTCAAAACCAAAAGACAAATATTTTGTTAGAGTCACAGAGTCAAAGGCTCAAGGTCAAAGGGTCAAAGCACGTCAATGAACTTTGTCCTAAAATTCCAATTATCTGCCTATAAGTTCAGTAAGGAGTGTTCTACGTTGTTGTAACTTTGGTGGTTAGGCTTCAAAACCAAAAGACAAACTATTGTTTGTAGAGTCGACAGGCGGTCAAAGGTCAAAGGTCAATGTCAAAGGTCAATGACCTTTGATCCACAAAATGACCTATTTTTCTGCCTATAATTTTCAGTAAAAGAGGCTCACTGCTGACGTTTATTGGCGGTTAGGTTCAAAACAAAGACAAATATTTTAGTAGAGGTCACAGCGATGTCAACGGCTCAGGGCAAGGGTCCAAAGCTGTACAATGAACTTGCTGCCAAACCTATAACTTCAGTTAGAGTGATAACGTGTTGATATAATTAGGTTGTTAGCTCCTACATAGTGGGCGCACTGTTGGCTGGAAGCATACCATCGACTGCCACGCAGTCGAAACTTTTCGTAGTTTGTTTTGTTTTATTTTTTATTTGGCTTGCATGATTAAGAGATTAAAGATTGATTGCGTGATGGATGTCCACAGGCAGTCTAACACCAGTGAATATTGATTAAAAAATCAGGATTATTTTCTTGCCACTTGGGAAAGACAAGAGTACATGTTCAAATTAAAATTGAATTTGATTTCTTCTCTAAGGTTTTGTATAAATTTGACTGTTCAACCAGGCGTGGTGGAACGTTTAGTATTGACAAATAGACTGGCAGGGGCAACCATTGTTTGGGAACAATACGTGCCCCTCCCAATATTCAACGTTTCGCCTAGCCCTGAGTCATTAAGGTTTGTATGTAAACGTTTTGACTGGTCATATAAACGCTTTCAAACCAGTTTAAACCTAGTTATCAATTTTATGGGTTCTTTATATTGGTATAACAATAAAGTTCACTGGATACAGGTAATCAGTTGAGTACAAAGCATGCACCAGGGAGTAACTTGCTGATGACAGTGCTGTCACCGAGTGGTCACACATGTCTCAGCTTTATGTGCGAAGAGGTAATAAAACATAAAATATCACAACCTACCTTAACATCAGACTCTCCACAAACAAGTGTAATTACAATGTAATGTATGGAAAAGGTAAATTTCTTGAGGAATAATAATGTTTCTTGCGTCCATTCCCTGACAGTATGGGAGGCAACTTGATGTTAACATTGCAGTGTTTTCAACTTCTCTTTCTACAGATCTTATCATTTAACTATACATGTAAATAGCAATTTGGGTATGTCTATATAGGACTAGTTTTATAGACAGCAACTTGTGACCTCTGTCTGGAGACTGACAGAAAAAAAAAATGATCTGGAATTATAAGAGTGAAGAGCTACAGTAGTGGTAATTAGGTCTGTGTGTTGCAGTGGAAAACACAGCAGTTGGGTAATTTTCACATAAATTTGAGGTCATTAAAACCGATAGGCCAAGAGGCACTAAAAATGAGTCATCAACTTATAGTAACTCGGGTATTTTCCCATATGTTGATAAATTAAGGGTTTTAAACGGATATGTAAATGCAAAAACGTTTTGCTTTTTGAACGTTCGTGTGAACAGTGGTTTAAACGTATTTGACTCAGCCTAGTTTCGCCACAAATGTGTCCAAATGTCAATAACACAACTTGAATAATAATAACTGAATAATATTAGGAAGTTGTATACTGACCAATAATTTACAATAGTACATTGGTAATGAATTTACATTAATACTATAAAATCATAATATCATTAAATCAATAGTTTATGGTCATTAGTATCAGTAATGAGGTCGTTCATGTCATTCTTTGACTTTTATTAATATTTCTATTGTCTTTGAAATCATAATCTGTTCTATGATGATCACGTCTGCGAATTGCTGCAACCATTTTTTTTTTTAGAAATTAAGCACCATTCAGATTTTATCATGAGTATTTTGTCGGAGGACACAAGCACGCAAGCCAAATTATCAATTCAACTGTGCCATCGGTGGCACAAAGGCAACGCAGTCACGAGATTGGCCACTATCTAAAAAGTCCTGACACAAATTTCGCCAGAGGACCAATCGGATAATAAGGAGTGTGCTGTCCAACTTTCCGATGCAAAGATTCCCCGATCAGAATGACAAACACACATTAACTTTCACAAAAACAGAACAGCACACATGCGCAAGTGACTTTAGGCCACACCCACAGTCAGCCCTTGCGCACTGAAGCATAAACAAACAAATAAAAGCCTGTGCTGGGATAATACATGTATAAGACGTAATTAACCAATCACATTACAGTCTTACAAAAGGGTAGCTTTACTGCACTATTTGTAGCCACCACCGCCACCCCACTCAGCTCACTGTATTAAACACAAAGGTGTACTTATACAATCCGAGGTACAGTAATTGCCCAATCAGCTTACAGGGTTTGAGACTGCCAGAGCCAGGGATGCTCACTCCAGCTAGCCCTCACGTACTTGTAGAACAGTTGTGGGCGTGTACATTACCAGTCCCAGCGCAGAGTAGCTAGGCGCGGCCAGGGATTCTAGCTATGAACACACGGATGGGCCTAAGGTGTGGACATGACCTAAATGATGACAGATTGTCAGGCTTGCCATTTCTCTGATTGCGTCCTTGCAGGACTAGTCTGGAATAAATCTGACTGATTCATGGCATTATCGAGTCACAATTTCTCTCAAAACTGTTGACTGGGCTGGACGGTGGTAAAGGTCAAGTGTGTTTGCTCCTATTTGTAGATCGATGGTGCAACAGAGGAAATCCAAGAACCCGACCCGTCTTCAACCCGCTAGGGTCCTATCAGTAAATGTAACAGAAGTCTAAAAGTTAATTGTTATCAGCAGGAATTTACTGCCAAAGAAGAGTGCTGGATATTATGGCAAACGGGCAACCAAAACCCAAAATTCATTGTTATTTAGTTACTGGACAGGACAAGGGGGATTTTCTGCGACGGCTACCGAAACCGGAAAATGAAAACGTTACCGGCATCCGCGCGGTGCGGATAGCCGTCGGTTATGCGATCGGCGGCATATTTAATGTTTTATAATAAAAGATATTTTTCTAGACTAAAATTGTTGTGCTGAATTT
>JZLH01S0022330.1:0-11731 GCA_001188425.1 Eucidaris tribuloides | reverse complement strand
TATCAGTATGAATGTAGGCAGATAATAGAGCATGATACAGTTCACTATACTGTATTTTTCATACAGGTCATTTTTCAGTTCACAGAATATATGACCTTTTAGAAAACCAACAAAAGAATAGAAGTTTTGGCCCCACATTCAAGTAAGTACCTTTGAATCTGAGAATTTTGGTGAAGAGGGGCTGGTTGTCAGCTCCTGGGAAGGAGTCTCGGTAGAAAAGCTGACAGACGGAGACAAGGGAGGTGATGATGAGGGCGATGATGAGTCCTCTTCCTCATCCTCAATCTTCAGTCGCTTTCTCGCTGGCATCGTGTCTGCATCCCCATCTCTCATTTCGTCACGAGACGACTTTGGTGTCGTGGAAAATTTGTCATCATCGTCATCATCTGATGATGAGCCGCTTGATGAGAGATACAAGTCGTCCAGGTGACCACCTCCTGGTTTTTGGCTTGGTTTCCGAACATCATCATCCGCATCTTTCCATTTACGGGCCTCGTCCTCTTCATCTTGTATGGAATCCATTTCAGGGAGGTAGGTAATCTAGCCTAGAAATGCTGCCTGCAGCTCTGGTCTGGAAAAACAAAATCACATTAATCCCCTATAAATAAATGAAAATTCAACAGACTTTGCATTTCATTTGATTTTCTGAGAGTGGTATTGAAAGGGTTTACAGATAATCTGAGAGGGCTTCATATGATGACATAAATGGTACCCCGGGGTACCAAATAGAAATCTGTTATTTTGATTTATGTTGAATTTTTTTTTTTTGGCACTGTGCTAGGGAGGTTCACGAAAAAATTCAACTCTCTTAAAAAATTATCTTAGTGCCATAATAATGAAGTTAAGTATTGAAATTATCATATCCAATAATAAATAATGTCCAATGTCCCCATTTTAATTGTGTGTAAAAAATTGGCACCAATACCATGCACTATATAGCCAGTCTTCATGTACATGCATGCCTTGAAATTGCCTGATAATGCCTAATTTGAAACTGTGAGCTCCAGTGTGCTCCAATGGCTTTGCTTCAAAAAAATTGTAGATGCATTCAGCTTTCCAAAAATGCCTTTATTATGGTAAGTCGTTTTACATCTGTGGTAAAATGATATGAATTGAAAATTCAGGACCAATTGACTCATTGACTTTTCAGTGACATCTTCAGCAGCACCATCTAGTGTTATGACCCTACCTAACTGTGCCTCCGGCTAGGTTACAAACCTGTGACTGTGTAAAAGTTAGTAAAAGTACAATGTTTGAAGTCTACAAAATAACAACTTAAGCTTCATTTTCACCCCACTTTTCATAAGTTTTCATGTCTTTTTGTTGTTGTGCACTTGTCCAGCCTCTGTGACTGCATTATAACTGCAAAATGACAGTATAAACTATAAAGTACCGGTAAAGTCAAGATTTTTGGACACAAGCTGGTGCTACACACACCTACTGTGTATGTGGTCCTAAGCAGAGCTATATGGACCACATACGCCCTCTACTGGAAAAAACGAACAAAGTTTGCACTGTGTGAATGCAAGAGCAACTTTATAAAATTGCATTTGCAAATTTTAAATGCAGGACCCACATGTTTAGAAAAATTAAAACAGACCTCTGAAGTGTTGAGTCCTTAATTTTCATAACATATAATGTTTAACAGATCATAGACTAGCCATATCAAAGCAATATTTCAGTAGAGTATTGTAAAAGGCTGAATTTCAGAGCAATTTTCTGTGCCAAACCTGCATAGAGAATCTACATGTAAGCTAGGCCATCCATTACTTTGTATACAAAAATATGGAGCTATCCCCATGTGTGGTGCTACACAACGAGGCCGTACACTGCCATCGTACAATGCTGGACTTCTCAATAGTATCGACAATTTGTAGGTCAGTCCCCTCATCCACCATGTCCACAGGGTAATTCTGGGTTTTAGGGGCCTGAATTATTATAGCTTGCTAACTTCAGCGTGTGCGGTTTATTCAGTCAGAAGACACGTTGACGGAATAAACCGCACACGCTGAAGTTAGCAACCTACAAATTACAATAATTTAGGCCCCTAAATCTCAGGATTACCGTCCACAGGCACAGACATGACAGACGAGACTGACTTACAATAATATTATTGCATATGATAATCAATACTGCTGTGTCTAACTTAGTACATTGAGAAGTCCCGAACAGACCAAGCAGACACCGTCGGTCTAATTACAACACCAAAATAAACATGTGGGACTACGGACTTGGTACAAGTTAGTCATGCTAGCTAGTGTCAAACTTACCAACTCAAACAAACGGGACAAAGGGAAAATAATCAGGGGAGTCTACATTATGTACTAGTATTTCAACACACGTATGTCTGCACACATCGGCAACTCATTCTACCGCAATATCTACATTATTTACACGCACCTTAGTTATTTGGGGTGAGGCTATTAAATGCACTCCGCATTTTCCGCTTCATATACTGACGTGAAGTCATCTAGACGGCGAATATAGCCTTTGTTCAATGTCGCGGTTACAGAGTAAAGTGGCAGAACGTAAGGCTCCATGGCTTGGAGTCCATTGTCAGTTGTATGTCACCCGGTACAAACAGTCATATTTAACTCAGGTCGGTCGCGATGGCCGGAACTCCTGGGAGCGCGGATACACCGTCGGGACACTTGGTGGGGGTGTGGTGGGGGTGGGAAGGGGGGGGGCTGCAGGGTTTGAGCTGTGTCATTCACAGCATGCATGTCATTCATTTCTTTTATTCAAAACACGGTAATAAAAAGAACTCACTTCAGCCAATACCGGCTGTTTTTCATTGCAAGTCCGTTGCTGGCACGAATATTTTACAAATATGAACATCAATTAAATTAATAAAGCTTATAGTCATAAAAACATACCATACAAAAAATAAAGGCAAATTAAAGTTAGGAGAGTGAGGTAGGGTGATGTATAATAATACCTTAATAACAGCAATATACTAATATAATTCATGTTATATTTCACTTTTACAATTATTAAAATCTTAAAATATCGGTTTTAACTAATTAGAGAGCTACACAACTAACGCGTACATTAGCATACAAAAGAACAGAGAAAACAACTTTGAGTCAGGTAAAACAGAAAGTAGATAACACAGTCGATATCCTAAACTAACATATGAAGTCAACTAGAGGAGTTGGTTCTAATAGAATTGAATTATAATCCACGGATTAGCAGTCAGTTAAAGTATTGAATCACAAGAATCGAACACCCCTACAATTCGTTTAGTTTTTACATTTAAAGTGGCGAGCCGAGTAACTATAGCTGGCCAAGGTGGCAGTAAAAACTTTTTGGAGGTAGGGTAAAAGATAAGAAATCCACAGCAAACAACAATGTTGAGTAAAATGGATAATTTTGTGAGGTGTAGGGTAAAGATCCCCAAATATTGTTGTTTGATTGTTAGTTGTAGTTAGATCAAACATCACTTAAAAGTTGATTACGCATAGATATAAAGTACATGTACATGAGGTCTAATTCCAGCAGTTTTTAAAGAAAATAATGCAATCTCTAGCTGTACATAAAATTTCTCTTCCTTCCATTATTTTATATTATCCCGAGATATATCTCCATTCTTTACTCCTGTGTAGCACTAACTTACTCAACGTTTGTTAAGCTTGAGTGAGATACAAACCTGCAGGACTCTGTGAATACTTAGAAGTACAATTATTTGAAGTTTATTGGGGCACAGTGTCTTGGTCCCTCTTGAGAAGCACTTGGCTATAGGTAATCTGATACGATTTGAAATTGTACAAGTAAGCATCAGAGTGTGAATAGGGATTACACACTGAAGCCGTGAAAGGGAGAACTTAGTTTCTTGATTGACAATGAGAGAGGCGGAGTACATGGCAGTGTAGGCTATTGTATTTTCACGTGATGGTCTAAATTGACGTAAACCTGTCGGAGAAGGGGTCAAGAGCCAATCATTGTCCACAATTGTAACACAGCCATCTCGAAGATGTTTGAACTGAACACCACAAGTCGGGGTCATACTACTGTTGCATCTAATGTGTTCAGGTATCTTTTCTTCTGAGATTAAAGTAAATTTGTGGCCTATTGTAGTGTAATTCTGGTTTGAAAATATGCATGTTTCAATAATATTACATCGTGTACACTACCACGGAATGGCAGCGGCCTCTATATTATGCTAATATTATAAGTATAGAATATACATTTCACTTTGATGAGTACACATTTGTTTTTTGAACATCAGTTTTAAACTGTCATAAAGCAACATGTACAAAGCGTGGGAACTATTTTTTCATGTGCAATAATCCCAGTCCTCTCCCACTTTTCAGTCCACTCTTTCGTTATTAGATCTGCTTGATATATAAAGATAACTCTAAGGAGTGCTAGATATGTTTTGCGTTTTATGTTATCGGTCGTCATCCGCTATTGTCAAAAAAAGAGTAAAAATTTAAATCCAAAACAAACAGACTGTTACAAAACATTTCTGTTTAGTAATATCTACTCGAATACTGATGGCATTAGACTATATGGCAGTTCGCAGCTATGCGCGAGGTTGACAGACAAAGCATTATAGACGGAGAGTGTGATCAAGATCTTCACTTTCATACTCTAATATATTATGCATATATTGTAATACAACCGTTGAACGATTGAAGTGATATTACATCTCTTTTCAAATTCAAAATATTACGGATACAAATATGTCATTTTTGAGATTGTTGCGAATTGAACTTAACAAATTTTTGTAAACTTTCCCATAAGACACTGCCCGCAATAGTATACTGATACAAATACTCGATTTCATCACATTGTCGTATTATTCATGTTACCAGAGTACTAATTGCTTATCCAATTAACACAAGCTTAAAGGCCTATTTTACAGACAATATTTTTTGAACTCATTATGTATGGCAACTAAGCTCTTTGTTGAGCATCGACTTCCACAATAGTTGTAGCATTCTGAATGTGCATGTATGACTCAACACCAGTAGCTGTAATGCGGGTAGTAAGCTTGACTATAACGGAAAAACTCCAATCAGGAATAAAAAATAATGTTCATGAAACGCTATAATTCAGAAAATAAGTAAATTTAGTAAATTAATTACCCTAGTTGAGCGTGTATATTTCTTATATTGTTTGAGGTGTTTTATATGTAAATTTTAATTATGTCTATGTATTAGATTAGTCCTGATTTTTTCCCACAAACCACATAAAGTAAAGGGTGAGAGCGTGAGGAGAGGAGAGTGTGAGAACTGGATGTATGTGGTGTTGTTCTTATGATTCATGATTAGAATAAGCTTAATGGATATGTGTAGTGTTGATCTGATTGATTGATTGATTGAGTGGATGATTGATTAATTGGATTGATTGAAATTGATAGATTTACAATATTTGGCACAGAGAGAGATGAAATGCAAACATATCAATAACTTAGATAACTTTTTAGTTTCAACTTTTACTCTCATATAAAATAATGAATAAGGATCATTGTTAATAACCAATTAGTGCATGTAAATAGTATTGAAATGGTATGTAACAATTTTCAATGGACAACTAAGGCGGTGTAGTTTAATTAAAGATGTTTCTATTGTAATGGTGTAAAATGTACATGATATCGGGGCGGAATAGTCTTGGTGATTTCATTCAAGTTGTGGAGAGAATTTTTGACGCTGATAATTTAATCTTACAACACTTATTGACATACGATAACTATGCAAGGATTCTCTCTGTGAGAATTTGCGTCAAGACGATGACGTCATTCAACATAAAATTATATATATCTACAATACTTACTATTGTCACAGTTAAAATCATACGTCTGAAAATTGTAAACTGGCAAAAGTAATTAGCTAGAATGACATTTCCTTTGATTTAAAATAGAGGCCAAAATATTAGTGTAACCATACTGGGATTCAGAGATCCCTCCAGTACGCGGACCATAATCACAGCCCTCGTGGCAGGCAAACGCTGTCTGAGTCATTGTACCCCTTGCTATAGAGGCTCCATATTAACTTTTATTTGTTTTATATCTGATTGTTCAGTTCGTGCCCATGAAAGTCATTAATTAATATCCAGAGGTCACATGCTATATAGAACAGCATAGCATCCTACAGTCAATCCTTAGGACCGCCAAACATATTTACACTAATGGCCGGCAGTACCTCGTCTTGGTCCAATGTCCCTGTCGTGAGATCCTGTACCAAACCCTTATGAAAGGTTGTGTTTTGGGCTTGACATCGTGAGTCATCCAAATTAGAGGATACTGACATCCCTGTCTCAAGTCCACCATGTACTAGCCATGGAAAGGTTGCGGTTTGGGTGTGTGGGCACTCAGAGAGGTTCCCTCCACAGGGTCTTTGTCCAAATCACCTTAGTCCTGTAACAAACCCTATGGAAAGGTTGTGTTTGGGTTGGCCACGGTCTCGTGTCTCGTCCAAGTCACCTGTACTAACCTATGGGAAAGGTTGGGTTTGGGGTTGCCTCGTCTCGGTCTCGTCCAAGTTCCACTGTATCCTGTATATAACCTATGGAAAGGTTTGTTTGGCCTCCGGTCCTCGGCCTCACTCCAATCACCTGTCTAAACCCTAATGGAAAGGTTGGGTTTTGGGGTGCGCCTCTGTTTGGAACTTATGGTCTCAGATACAGTACAAACAATGCAGAAGAACTCAAACATAACCCAGTAAAGTAAAATCTTCATTTTTTGTGTGTTTATTTTGAAAAGCAAAAAAAGAATGTTGTGACAATCCTCAACTTTAGATATGAATTCACCATCATCTTGAATATCCTGAGATATTGTAAAACTGATTTTTTTTTTAATGTAATTGCTGACTTTTTAATGATTTCCACATTCACGTGACAATTTTTTTTTTGCTCCTAGCTTAAGTAACTAACCAGTACTACTACACATAGCCACATAAAACATTCTATCTCACATTGTATAACAAATACTTGGCAGGCAGACAGGTGAATAAAGCATTGAGTTATTCTACAGAGTAACTTATCACTTTCCTGAATTACTTTTTACTTATGTAAAGAAATACAGAACTAAATGGAAAGCAGGTCATACACTCAACTATGGACATTACACATAAACTCTTGTTTAATTTCAGGCAATAAAATTAGAATTCCGTCACGTTTCCATAAAACTGGACAAACTGGAAGCAAAAAGCTATGTTCTACACATTATACATGTACTTTCCTGCTATCAGATGTCATTCATTTATCACCAGAACAACATTCATTTTCTGAATATCAATTTTACCACAAACTGACATGAATATTACAATGGCTGACAATCTACAGACCAAGCTACAAAATATTCTTCTTTAATTACACTGTACAGATGTTTCTATAGACAACTACTCGCGTAAATATCAAGACATGTCCCGAAATTTGCCTCAAAATCTTCACAGTTACACTGATTAAGAGCACAAGCACACATATTGTTCACAATAGAACACGATGGTAATATACCTATTTAGGAATTCTGTGCTAGTGTAATCCACATTATTTTGTGGCTGCAAAGATAAATTCTGTATATGCTTATTATACCAGCATTATTCTAAAAGCACAGCATGTTCTACAGCTCTTGATAGAAAATTTAAGAAATCACATACGAAGTGGATACCATGCAAAAAGAGAGTTCTTGCATGTGAAAATACATGCCTCCATTTTTATTGCTGTCAGCAACTTTGAATAATGCAATTAGTGCCTGCCATCATAGTCCAGATATTAACAATGTCACATAACATGACCCAGCTATTATTAATGTAATATCCTACAAAGGAGGATAGATAAATTTTACATGACGGCTTACAAGATATACTTTTTATGATTTCCAGTGTATCTAGCCAAAGAATGCTCCTTCAAAGGATTAAAATGTGCTAAGCCTTTACCACATGGGAGAAACCATGCAATATTGGGGGCAAATTGTGTTATTTCTAGCAAAAGAGTTGGAGATACGGAGAACTGAACACTTATCGTTTCTACGTTAGACTTATTAACAGTCCGGGGTTGAATGAGGAAAAGCTTCAGGGAACTGCTTATCCCAAAAGATATACCAGTATATCCTCTTCATTAGCGAAATGAATCCTAGAATTTATAAATTACAAGAAAGCAACAAAGCATACATGTACGCTTTTAAATCCTTCATTACAACATGATTAATAGTAGTAACAAGTACAAGTTAAAAAAAAATACACAGTATATTCACATAGATATGGTTGCAAGTTTTCAACTACAACAAATATTATCACAAATGTGCAATTTCACAAGTTTGTTTCGGTCTCACCAAACTGACAGTTTCAATAATTTGTAATTTAATTAGTGAATGCAATTTAATTTTTTATAGCAACGCATGCCTTCAAATAATACACATACACTAATATTCGTGTAATTGCGAAGAATATTGTCTTTTAATAACGGACTGCCAGTTACTCAATTTTTGCTTTTAATTGAAGCACAGCATTCAGACAAAAAGTTTGGGTCAAAATGTCCATTTTAATGTAATAATTTACAATAAATGAAAAAAGAAAACACGCAAAATATATCTGAGTACACAGTAACATTATGTAATAATACTATTGCATGCACTGTACATAGTTACATTACGCTTAACGTAAAAAGCCTCATTGGACATACAGTAGATTAGAAAATAAATGACAATGTTCAATCTCTTACGATCAACCATAACCAAATAAAAGTGACTTGGAAGAAATAGTATATTAAAATAAAATACAGAAGAGATTTCTTTACCTTACTCAAATATAAAGTAATTTGGAATGAATACGCCTTAATAATTTACTTTGAATTTGATTATTTACAGAACATTTGGCTACCATCCAAAAACGGCTTCCTTACTGTAGAAAGAAGACCAATATTCATCAAGATAGGCAATCAAGAGGCAGCACACAAACCCGAGTCAACTAGCTAAGAGTATTGATTACTGTAATTGTACTAGCTTTATATTGTCAGTGATTGTTTCAATACAAACGTCTGAATGTACACTCGTACAAAATGATTAAATTGTTGGTAACAGGATGGACAGAATTATAGGCCTATATTAAACAGTTCAACTATGGTGTGGCCACTAATATGTTTCAATACATTCCTGAAATTTCAGCAAAAGTTATTATGTGTAATGTTGGTTATCTATTTTTATGTATATCTTTTTATTATATCTAGTGAGAATTAGCATCTGTATGGGTACATTTTCGCCAATTACAGAACTTCATCCACTATAATTTAACACTTTGGCACTCAACTCTATGAAGTTTTTGTTGGACTGAATTGGTTTTTAGTTTAAATTCATACATTTATGATCGCCCTTTTCAGTGAATGGCTAAGTAAACTATGGCTTAATGGCAAATGCTTCATTAGTATCATCAAATGGAAGTGATTGTAACCAAGATTTAGTGAGAGATTTATGAAACAACACAAAATATGCATATCTCATTGTACAGGACATCATAGTTCACAGAAATATAGTGGCATCTTTTAATATTTCAAATATTTTCTAATAATTTTCTAATTATTATGTACCTATGTAGATATAGAATTTTTAGAAATTACCCTGATGACGTCTAGCCGTGGATTCTTACTTTATCTATTTGTCCAAACAATACTTCATTTCTTATTTACAATATTTACAAAGTTCCTTTCTTTATACAACATGTACACAGGGAAATAAAATATGTTTAGTTCTGAATTGGTTTACGTATTTACAAATGAAAATGGCTAACGCAACAAATGATCAGATTAAATCGAAGATGTTTTAATTAAATTTGGTCATTTCTTGTGAAATACAAATTATTCACCAATTAATTAAAAAGAATACCATTTTATCTGAAACAGTGCGTCAGTGATGACAAACGTTTGATGAATAAATTTCTAATTTTTCTGTATTCATTTTCTTCAATTCGGCAAAGAAACCGCTTATGTCAATTCGCCGAATGACAACGATTTGGGCTGCCACAAATTCCACACCATTACATCACAATTTCTTTGGATATAGGGTGGGGAAGTACATATTAAAGCCATTTCATATTGTGTTCATGCGAGTCACGCAGCTGTGTCTTACAATCACATGTCAGCGTGATAGATGATTGATCTTACTTGATCTAGTATTGGATTCGCTCACACAATAATATATATCGGTTTTGATTATACCCTTGTTTGGCGACTTGGCGTGACATGAAAGCATGCGTGACTCACGCGTGACATTTAGCGTGGAATGGTGATTAAATTCACAAATTTGAGCTTGGGTTAATGCAAAAGTTAGTTTTCACCAAAAGGTCAAATACTTAGGTAAATTCAAACTAATGCAAGTAAGTTCATCAACAGAGTATAGATAATGTGATGTCACTCTTGGTTCATAAAATATGTGCAGACAATGTCGGGACAGGTGCACATTCCGCAGCTGGTTGTTTCTATCCAATAAGAGAGCTGCAGTTGCACTGAGTTATGGTTTGCTATTGTTCAACATATTTCCGAACCATTTGAACATCACACTTTAGCTTTCTTTATAAATGAACAAAATAGAGAAAGGTAATGGGGAAGAGAGTGAACCAATGGCAGCGAATGACAAGGAAGATGAAAATTTGAACATCAAACAGGATTAACGACACTACGTGTCCGAGTCGTCACGCTATCTTGTACAAGGCAAGTGCCGGACCAGGTAATACCCCAGAAGGGCGTATGTAGCAGGCGGTTTGGCGCGGCTTTACGGAGGGCAGCATCTCCCGCACGATGGGCCCATGGCCAGGCGGAGTCGTGCAGCGGTTTATTAGTGCAACGTGGAATCGATATGATCGAGGAATCTTAGACGGTGCGGGGTCAAAAACATGATCAAATCAAACCAATCAAAGGATAGAAGAAGCGATCCAACCTTGATTGGCCATCACGTTGCCTCCCGCGTTGTGCGTCCCGTGTGGTCGACGCAATCAGACGCAAACAAAATGTGTGGCAGTGACGATGATATCGAGGGACTGGAGTTTTATCAGAGAATATCAGACGGCATCTCGACTGATGCGCTGAAGGTGGATTAGTTTCTTGATCTGACAATAGAGCCACAATGGGGATTAGATATCTAGTAAACTGGCTAAGGAGGGGGAGGAAATTGGTCTGGGCCCGGGGGGAGGGGGTGGGGGGGGGGAGATGTCTAGGATGAAACCCACGATTGAACAGGAGCGAGCTGGGAAAGGTCATGTGATGAATATTCTGGTTGGCGGCGCTCTCTGTCCAACTCTAGCGCAGAGAGTAGCAATGCATGGCGTGCGATGGAAGATCACGGTGATATTCGTGCTGTATGAGACCACGTAGTCTGTGCACAGTATGCCAGCGCTTCCCCGCGCGCGAAATACCTAAGAATTAAGTTCGAAGGGCTATAGCAAGTATAGATTACACTAGAATATACTGATGCGCACGAGGGAGTGTACGGCATATAACATGGATATGGTGAAGTTGCCACTAACCGACAGCAATCGCATGAACTTGAAACAAACATCGGAATTTGCGATTAGACACAAAGCTAAGTTGTTATGATATCAATATATACTCCAGATCTTCAATCTGTTAAGACACCATTCAACATGGAAAAGACAGATGTATAACAGCGCGTAACCAGGGTGTTTCGGTGGAGGACCCGTGGACCCAGACGTTAACGAAAGAAGAAAAAGGTATTAGTTGAACTTTTGCTTAATATCCTGACGGATATGGTCTGACGCTGAGATGTCTTTGCATGGTACAA
>JZLH01S0022321.1:0-14497 GCA_001188425.1 Eucidaris tribuloides | reverse complement strand
AATTCTGGGAAGTCTGCAGAAAGGTCGAAGAGATGAGCATATATGGCTCAAGAATCGAAAGGCAGTTTATTGAACAATGTGTGCGAGGGTTCTTACAAAACCACTTCATTCAAATGCAGGCCACTTACACTGTTGTACTAAAGTGTCTGCAACAGATTTGTCCGCTTCCATTCCTCAACAGGAAAGGGAGTATATCTCCCTTACCATTGTGGTAGTTCTAGAGATATTAATTTTAGTCAGACTGTACTCAATGCATTTTGTAATGTTTAATTACGTCGGCTATCCTAGGGTCTCTTGGAAAATTCCAAGAGATGTCACAATACTGGACACTTTCATGATTGAAAAAGGTGTACAAGCACCGATATCAAAAACAGCAGTCCTGGTATAAGTGCAAAGTTTTCTGGATTGCAGATAATCATGTTCCTTACCAACTGAAGTTAGTGGGTGTAATTCAGGAGGACACGCGACATATTGTATACACCGGCTTATGTTTCATGTAAGTATGCAAAGGACTATCACCTTCCCTCCATCACTTCCAGTTAAAAGAATAACGGTTATTGTTGACGAGACGAAGAAAGACGATTGAATCTGTCTATACTGCGGTCTCTGAACAATGCTATCGATACAACGGGGAATCTCATCTGGTGTTACATGAAAAAACTAGATCTCATGCCAAGTTGTCGCGTTGTGGACCAGAACAATAAACTGAATAAGCTCCCACAGGAATGAAGCCCTGGTGGAAAACAGTCTGTCCTTACGCAGTTTTGTGCTTAGGGTCTAGAGGACTTCGGGAGATGCAAATTGGACTGGTCTGTACGAACAATATCAGCTTTTTCATCATTGGCACGTGTGAACAGTCACGTCGTAGTTCTTCCCCATCGTTGATAGTATAACCCATATCATCAATTCTTGTACCTCTGTGTTGTTGTAATGCCGCCGCTTGATATCATCCAACATGATTTCTATTCAATTTGGCCCTGGCAGTACGACAACACCTAACCTGTTCAAAAGAAATTTGGAATTCGGAGTCACGCCCATGCAATGAGTGTCACGTTACTTGTAAGAGTGTCGGTTATCTGTCATGTGAACATCAACACTAACCCAGAAGTCTGCCTACTGAGATAGAGGGACACAACGTCGTCCTTCTGTTTGTTGGTATACACAAATATGGGGAGTGAGCCAAACCCTTTCGTATTAGCAATGCTTTACAGTAATTCTTTGATAGACAATTGTCTGAGCAACCTCCGTTGGACTCCTCTGGTTTCTTAATTTTGCAAGCAAGTATGGATCTGCCCTAATTGCTTCAACCCTTCATAACACCATGCGGTGTGGGGTTATGAATGTAGCCAGAACGGAATAATATCAGGATGGTCAAGGATATACGATGGGCAGTCGACACTTTCATGCCAAGTTAAGAAAGCATTGCCTTCACATCTGAGGGTAGTTCCTTCTCATGGAATGTTGCCTGAACTAGGTTCGATTTATTCTTAGGGGTAACAGGGCAACTGATCCATATCCTACTTCCGTCGCAGGATGGTGTATACCTTCAAAGTAACACAACATGCTTGCCCTTCTTTGTACAGAAATACGCCCAGAGAGATTCCAGCCGATGACCGAGGGAGGATGTGCTCTGATACTCCAGAAACACATAAGTGACATGGTATTCCACTTTGGTGAAGCGCGTCCTCAATAATGTGCTGACTGCAGGTAATTCAGGAATTGCAGATTCACTTGACCGCTCTTTGCTGGAAGAGAACGTGCCAAGAAAGTAGATTTATTGATGTGGGTTACAAAAGTTTTATTCAATATTCTAGCTAGTATATTAGCATGCATTGATCTATTCGATTTGCTGCATTGCATTGGAGGATAAACTCATCATCTGGGACGAGTAAAAAGGTAATTAAAATAATTATACTGCATAACGGTTACAATAAAACTAACGTTAATAGATAACATTGACTATAAGCAGATAGTAAAATCAATATATTCGAATGATTATTGGTCGAAGATATCGTGACATTTCTGTATACGTTTTGGGCACCATATGGACAATTTCATATGATAATCCCATTCAATCTGCCATAATCGAATACTATAAGACTGACTGGCTACTCTCGTTGACTGGACAAGATTCCCCCCCGGGGGGGGGAGGTACTCGCTACTAGTATACGGGTGTTGCCGTTCTAATAGGTGGACTTTTTCGCGAAAAAATCCTTCAAACATGGGTCCGTTCCCGGATTTTTGGGAAAAAGTCCTTAAACATGGTCATGATTTTGAAATTTTACCGATTTGCACTAGATATTTTCCGAGATTTCATCCTAAATACTAAAAAAAATGCCACTTTTCTTAATAAAATCCTTGAACTAATAGGTACCATTTTCGCCAAAATGACCTTAAAAAGAGGTCGGGTTCGACCTCAGCGGCACACCCCCGTCGAGCCAAATCTGAGTACCCCCCCCCCCCGGGCAATTCCAACATTATTGTCTCTGCCTTCTGATGCTGACCCACATTAAGTCATCCTTTTATACTGCAGCTATAAGAAAGAAATATCAATGATAAATGCAGCGATGAAGAAAGCGTAAGCGTATTATAGCTACTACTGGAAATATAAATCCGAATTTTAAGCAGCTTAAAAAAAACATGCGTTAATGAACAGGATACATGAAATTGAAAAAGTCGCGACACCTACAGGTTAAGAAAAGCTACAAATAATGTAACTAGGATGTAAATATGAAAGTGAGTTACTTCAAAAATTAAAATTCATATGCTTCTTCACATGTTCCAACAGTTTGAATAATCCATATTTTACAACCAAGTGTGTTTCTTTCTACTTTTATGTTTATAGTATTGCGATTTTATCAGGTATCGCTTGGTGACAATCACAATTTCTTTATCACTTACTTGCAAATCCGCGAGGCCTTTTTGTAAATGTCATGCTGCTGTGGTCTCGTCCAGAATAAATATGACCTACGTAAAGCAACTTTTGGCTGACATACTTAATCATGTACGGTATTGCTTAATGTTGTATAAAGCATTATCAGAAAAAAATAGAAGAAAGCTATCAAAACCTGTTTCTCCAGGAGGCGCCTTTAATTTTGGTCGAGACGACGGGGTCTTCACAAATGGCTAAGGCCATTGGAACGAGTTCCCGTCTAATTGTGTCCGTTGCGTATGAAGACAGGAGGTTCTGAGCGAGCTTTGGAAAGTTGTCTGAAAGTGTACTATCCAGTGCGAAGTATTGGTAAGTTCAAGTAGTTTTCGGCAGAAATTGTTGTCACATAAAATGTTACTCAGGTCATCATCTTATTATGGTTCGAAACAGACTATGAAATGCGACGACTTCAGTTCGAATAAAGTCGCCGGAACAAGTGCAGGAGATTATCGTATCAATCTCGTGTGTGTAGAAACGTTCGATAGCTTCATGCATGGACTGGAGAGTTGCCGTAGAATCGGCTCCGAAGAATTCCCCAAGAGAATTTTTCCATGGTCACGTTCGATTTCGGACAACTCGTGAAGCACACTCGCCAACTTGAACCACCCATGTGGTACAGTGTAGATCACAGCCTTCATTGAAAAGGGCCAGGAAAAAAGGGCTGTAGGATAACTTCCCAGTTTTTCCGCACCTGGCTGATGTCAGGCTCAGGCGTCATAGATAAAATTCTGGGGAAATGTTATTTGTAGCTTCGGTCATCGGAATACTATACCGAATCAATTACATACGCAGAGATGGCAAGAGGTTTTGTTACAAAAGCTGGTTCCCAATGGCTGAAACTATCGTTTTGATCAGGCCCTGGCCATTGAGTGACCTACGATCACTCTTCACACCGAAAAAAGCCATGGATGTGCACCGCAATCCCTTCGACTCTTCTTCTCCAGGAGCAGAGGAAGAAAGCAGAATCCACTGCTTCTAGTTTGTTGAACATGCGCTGTCTTTGACGTTAATTGGGTGCTGATTCCAATCAAGGAAGATGAACCCTTAGTTTACTCGACATTTTTCGTAAAACTACTTCAGGCAGTTCATCACACAACTGATATGATCACCACTGCCCACTGCTGCTTCCTATAACCATTGGGCTTCTCAGAAACGTTTACGTTATGGAGTTCGGTACAAATCTATTCGTTGGGTGCGCCGTTTACCGATGAATAGTATCGTTCTCCAGCTGAGAATACAATATGCCTCCTTTCTGTCGGTGTCTGATTCAGAGAAATCGTCATCAAGCTGACCCTTTCAACGATGCAGATACTTTCTTGGTTAGTGCACCTTCATGACTTTCCAGCTGCTTCGAGAGAGCGCGAGAACAATATTTGCCACAATCGGCATCAATCGAAATGCTCCATCACTGGGAGTCCATGGTCTCTTCATCGTTGTTAAACCTTTTCGCTTAATTCACTGGCTTCCTTTGTCTAAGTGGAAATCTAAACACAGTTTCCAGGAAATGCCTTCTCTTATACATCAACAATGCCAGGGAAAACGTCCCGAATATGCGAAACTGGATCATCATATCCGGTACATGGGGTGATGTTCGTACTATCATCAACAAGATGGCACTTCCAGCCAGAACTGAAAGCGTGTCCACCGACCAGAAGTGGTTTTCGAGGGATCAACGAAATACCAGCCTTTTGTCGACCACGTATTCAGGGCAAGTCTGTAAAACAACAATGAATTTGTAATAAGATCATATTTATACAGTGGCTTTTACTTATTTGCATACTATATTTCTATAAGAAGTCAAACTGGTTGAAAAAACTATAAACTATGGTACAAGTCATTTAGATGTGTTACCATCCGTTGTACGTCACACGATAGAGCATACTTCTGAGAGAATGCGGCAGATTGAAGAAAAAAGTCGGAAACGGGTCTCAGCCATTCATTCATATTTGAAGTTTGGATATATGCCGGGGTAACTTTTAGAAAAATGGCAATATTTTTTCTCGTTAGATATTATCTTGCATACTTAGCATACCCCCATGAAAATGACCTAAAATAGTACATGTCCAGAACCGGCAAAAAGTGATTTCACGCAATGTCAGATAAAGTTTCGTACACTTATCTTAAAGCAATTCAAACAAAACTTGACAGAATAATAAACAAGCTTGGCGATCGCAAATGTAAATTATATTCATTACATTGCTTTGGGTCATTCTTATAGCTTGGATTTTCGTTTTTGTTAATTCGAGAATTTAGAAAAAATGCGTATTTTGGCCCAACTTTGAGTAATATATACTCAAATTGCGCTAATTTTATTTTCCGAGATTTTTTGGTGGACATGATATCAATCTGGAAGGTCAATGATAATGGGTTACAAATTTAGAAGACTGTGTCTTATGGTTTATTGTCAACTGCGCATCGATTTTGCGTAGGCCAATTTTTTGAAAAATCTGAAAAAATGGAGTTTTGGAATAAAAAGGCACATAAACGAAACATATCATGTAGAAAATCTGCAAAAAAAGGGAATCATATTGAATTTATGGTCTATTGGATGAATAGTCATGTGATTTATCAATCACAGCCACCGTATGTTCACCACACAGTGAACGTCAAAATACATCCCCTTTTATCATGATGGAATTATCCAAATTTCTTACTGAAAAACTGCATGCGTACATAGCTTCAATAATTGTTGCATATAACGTTGCTATTAAATCTTTGATTTCTTTATTTTCCAAAGTGACAAAAAGACTATGAGATCTTTGTATTTTGTAGTTAAGCTCTTCTTTATAAAGATGTAAAAAGTTGGTTCTGGATGAACTCAAGACAACATGCTACGACGATTGTTACCATCAAGTTTCTCTGATCTCTATTTTTCATCTCCCATCTCTTTCCCTCTGTCTACCCCCTCTTTTTTTTCCCTCTCTCTCTGCTCTCCCCTCTCTCCATCCCTCTACACCCTCTCATTCATCTCTTTCTATCTCTCTCTCTCTCTCTCTCTGTTATATAATATCCTCCCCCTCCCCTCTCTGGCTCTCAATTTCATTTCCTACGTTATTTCAGGGTCAATACGGATCTGCCATCTGCGACCATAATACCCTCCCCCCCCCCCAACACCACACAACACATCACACACACGCACGCACAGCACACACACACACACACACACACACACACACACACACACACGCACACGGCCCAACAAAATTTTCTTCGTATGTAAATAAATGATTTTTATGATTGTGTTGGTTATCAGTGAATTGTATTTATGAATTTCAAGTTAGTGTAAAGAACCATGATGTACACTTTATAATCTTTGCCAAATACTAGTAGCATAGTTAGTTTGTTCCTGTTCAAACTTATATTGGAAAACTGGTGGGCATTTCATGTGAAAACCAATCAAAATACACCCACATTTACAATTACGGTGCGGGAGTCCGCAGAAAGTTTACAACCGAAGTCATGTAAAATATGTGAATGTTCATTGTTCTGTAACATGACTAAAACATATCTTGAAAACATATTGAATAAGGAGTGAAAAAGTACACACCGCTGTTCTTTCCCGGCATTTCTATTAGCTTTACACTTCTTCTGAAAACACAAGCGAAAGCAAAATATATTTTTTGTCTAAATTCATGTAGTATTAATAGAATAGAGTGAAAACAGTCGGGACTTTTCCTTTCTGTGTGAGTTCAGACCAAATACTTCAGAAATATCTCATAACCATCCTCTACGGGAAAAAAACAAGTGTAAAGACTTGGATACAACTGTTCACATTAATATTGGCTCTGGAAGCCAAACAGTGAAAAAACATTGTTAGCCGAAAACAGCACAAGAAATACGTAATACAAAAGAGACTATTCACGTGGCGCTTGCAAAGAACGACTCGTGTTACGATATTATGTAAATTTTTAGAACCTGGCATGCGAAACAATAAAGCAGAACTCAATAAATAAGACAGCATGAAAACATATCATTTCATGCATGCATTACTAGTAATACTGACTACTGTAATAGTTTATATGTACGGATTGCCAGATTCACAAATAATCCAAGTTGCAACCGGTCAGAATACATGTGCAGTCTTATCTGTACCTCCCAAAATTTCCGAGTTAACCCACTTCGTAAAGGATTACACTCTGTTAGCACAGTTCGCAGAGGATCACATTTAAGATGTAATGATAGTCTATAAATCATTGAATGGTGAAGCTCCTACTTTATTACTGAATTGCTAATAGGGCCGGGGGCCCAAGACATTTATTCAAACGAAAGGGGACAAGCAACTGACCTCATAGGAAGTTGGCATGGACCCTGGACATCACAAAAATGGTATTGCTGCCCCGGGTCTCATCGTTGGCCTTCCCGCCAAAATCACCCAATATATGACGTCACTACCGGTTGGTGTTTTTCCGAAATTTTGAGCCATTTTGTGGAGAAGCATCATTATAAACATGTCTGTAGTATTATCTTAGAGTGTCCCAGATAACGTTATTTTTGGCATCTGATTAGCTTAGGGCAGGGGCGATGTCTGGGCAAAATTATAGGGAGGTCAATAACTCTCAGGGGGAGGGGCGGGGTTGAGAATGTCACCCCACCCCCCTAAATTTCATGAATTTCACTGCCAAAACAATCTTAATTTTTGATACAAGTTGAAACTTTCATGGGAGGGGGAGGGGGAGCGGCCGCCGCCTTTGCCCAGCTGCCATCTCTACTTCCCAACCCTTGTGGTGCCGCCCCAGGTCTCATTTTGGGCCTTCCTGCCAAAATTATCGAATATATGACGTCACTTCCGGTTAGCCTTTTTTCTGAAATTTTGAGACATTTTGCATAGAAGCATCATTATAAAGATGTCTGTAGCACTATCCTAGAGTGTCCTAGACGTATTGTTTTTGGTATCTGACTAGGCTAGGTGCAGGGGCGGAACCAGGGTAAATTTATAGGGAGGGAAATTACTCTCAAGGGGAGGGGGCGGTGGCTGACATATCACCCCCCCCCCCCACTTTCATGAATTGCACTGCAAAAGAGACAACTCTGATTGTTTTTATATAAGTTGAAACTTCCATGGGGGGGGGCTGAGCGGCCACTTCCTCTGCCAAGCTGCCCTTCTGCCCCTCCCTCCCCCTTTTGTGGTGCCGCCCCTGGCTTAGAGTATAGACAATTATCTTAGCATTAATTTCTGGTAATGGCGCCATTTAAGTTGAATTTAAATGCGGCAAACAGTATCAACGCTACAGTCGTAAATGTTCATATATTCTGATCAGTGTTAGCATACGATTGTATACATGAAAATGCACATCTGAATCTGGTTTATATATATATATCTGATTAGATCTAGTTAAAAAGAGCGTGGGTAACACCACGATAAACTCATAGGGAGGGAAAAGACACCAAGGGGAAGGGGTGGGGCGCAGAAATATCAACACCCGACTTAATTTCATGAATTTCACTGCCAAAATCAAAATTTTCTATGTTTGTTGAAATTTAAAGGGGCGGGGGTGAGACGGCCACTACCTCTGCCCCCTTTCGCACCTGGTTTAGAATATTTACAACCTTCTAATTGCATACAGTACTTCTCATTTGATGATGCTACTGAGGATGAATATGGCAGTCAGTGACAAATGTCGCTGTCATCTAGAAAATGGTTCATAAATTTTGATTTTGTTTTGTAGAAAATACCAGTAATCGATAATACTTTATATACATCTAAATCTAGTCTAATTGCTGTAATATCTGATATCCAGTCCTTGTTGTGGCTTAAGATAAGTGGAATATGCAAATACTGAATCGTATAATCCTCCCCTCATTTAAGTTAGTGCCCTGTATGATCCAAATCTCTGCTACAAAAAAAGTAAATTTTTAATGTGATCCCTATACACATATTGGAGATGAATGTGTGTAATGCGCACGAAAAATGTTACACCTCATCGGAGTAATACTATACCCTTCATATAAAGCTGGAAGTTGAAAGTGACAAGGCAATATTTACATCCCGTACATTGACAAACATTTGCACTAGTACGATCAAGAGTCAAAGTCAACATTCGTAATATTACGGGAAACCGCCTTCAGATGTCTTCATCGTCACTGATGCTACCATCACTCTCATCGCTTTCTTCACTCCATGCCCCATCTGATTCCTCATCATCGTCTCGGCTTGCATCGTACGAAGGGTTGGAGGATGTCCTCAGAGATGCCGGGACAGCACTTCCTTGGTACCAGTCTGGCTCTAAGTGGTTCTGCATTGATTTCCACCCGTAGTCTAAAGGACTAGCCCCTCCTGTCGGATCTGTCTTGTCGGCTCTCTTCCACATTCTGGCAACAAACTGAGCTCTTCGGATGTGATTGTTAAGTGTTGTGGCACAGGGAGGAAGAGAAGAGCAGTTGATTTTCTTCAGTCTTGCGAGAGGACCTTTGTCACCTCCACTGCTAATTCGCTTGAAAGCATTGTATCTTGCGTCATTTATGTCCGATGTTGCAAAGCCATACAGTGAGCAGATGAAGACTGTGACACCTGGAATGTCTACTTCCTCGTTTGACAGAGACTGGAGTGCTTTGATGTGTGTTGCACTATTTTCCATCTTTTGATAGGGCTTTACTTTTCCTTTCCTGGAGAAACACGAAGTGAAATCGCAACCTGTCAGAGCGTGGAGACCAATCAGTGCTTCGGTAATGCCAGGTTGCTTCTCCTCAAGCAATGCTGCAAGTTTCGAGACGTGAATGTACCTCCTGCTATTGCCCGAACCAAAGTCCATGATTATTCTTGCTCCTTCCAACCTGGCACAGTACAGCAAAATGATGAGGACGTCTGTGTCACTGGACCTCACCAAGATGTTGCCATTTGTAATCCTACTTGTGTGGAATGCGATGAGAGTATCGGCTTCTTCATGATGGCCTTGGAAGTGACTCGGCATATCTGCTTTCAGTTGGTTGTGGTCGTTCTTCAGTTGTAGACAGCTTCCGCCATGGGAAACATACAACGTTTTCTTGTCAATAACCTGCCCATACTGTGGCTTTCTCCATTCCTCCATGATAAATTTGGCAAACTGTTCCTTGGATGAAGAACTCTTGAGTAACTCCTTGCCTCTCTGGCGCTGAACCTGATCTGGTCCAGTAATGAAGAATTCATGTGAAGTCGAACATCGCAGCTTTCGCTCAGGATCTTTGATGGAAGGGGACTGGTACTTGTCTAGTACCAAGTGGATTTCCTGTCCACGACATGAGCAAACCCTCTTCAACAGATCCTTGGCCATAGATCCATATGTTGAATTACTGTGCTGCAGAATGGTCTCATGAATGATGATACCTCCGTCAATCACACTCGCTGAGATCTCAGGAAGATTTGCCTCTGACAGAGTTTCCTCGTTCTGTCGTTCGAGCAACCTTGTCAGAGCTGCTTTCTCTGTCTTCAGGGGTGTCCCATCACTATGGGCCAGCGCAAGGGGTACTTCGGTGAGTGGGAAGCTGAGGATGTGTTTCAGATCGATTGCATCACTTGAATCAGCTGCAACAGCTAGCATACGCCCGAAAACGTCTCTGGCTCCCTCAGCTGCGTGTACTCTCTGTACAGCTTTCCTGGATCTATGTGCGTTTTCTGAGGCAAAGTTTAACATCTTGATTCTGGGAACTGGCTTCAGAAACCTGGAAGTGTCAGCTGCACATTCATCTTGAAATTCAGTTCGACGTTTCTGCCCTCGTTCAAGTGTTGTTAGAAGAAATTGCCTCGTTGTTTCACTAGCCACCTTCCCCGAAGAGATATTGATGAGTTCAGAAGGAGCATCAGGGGCAAAAGGGTTGCATGTGTTCCTCAGTGTATCTGAAATTGCGGCAATGTCGGCATTGTCCCGTTCAATCCTTGTTTTCCTGAGTTGATTGATGGATGCCTCGCCGACTTGAAGATTAACCATTTCACGCAGTTCCGTGACAGCCATACTTCGCTGTGTGAGAGTGATAGCCCATCTCCTGAAGGCACTGTGGGAATTCGTAAAGGATGAAATTCCCCTTGTTGGTGAAGCTGCGTCCCTGTTTACAGTTTGCTCCAAGGTCAAGTCAACTGGAGTCCTTGAATAGGATTTCTTTGTACGTCGGATTGACATTGCTCCAGCCTCAAGAATCTCACGTTGTTCAGGATCCATATTTCGAAGTCTGTCGAGGAAGAGGGATCCCCACCGAGCATAATTGGGACGGTTCAATGCAAAGAAGACATCGATCACATGTGGCAGGATCTCAATATATCCCTGTACATTGTTTGTTCGCACTGTGCGCATCAACTGCCGATACACTCTGTTGACGAGATACACATAGTTGGCCCAATATGCTGCTGTTCGTCCATGTTTTTCCTCCAAGACTTCTCGGAAGAATCTCTCGTACTTCTCACAAAGTTCACCCTGCGCAGTATTTTCCTCGACATTATGGGACAAATTGCTGTTGTCATCACTGGCAGACACCATATCACTGGCTACACATCTAACTGCCTCATCTGATGATTCCAGAAATGTGGAAAGCAATGCCTGTTCCATCGCAGTGGCCAGAATCTGGTGGATCCTTGTGCATCTGTTGTAGAACTTCCCCTTCATGAAGCCAGGAAGAGATCCTTCAGCTAGGACACCAGACTCGGTTAGTAGATACTCAACACCTGATTCATTGAGAAAAGTTCCTAAGGCTCCAAAAAATGCCAGCTCAAGATGAAAGTTTCCCAACATCACGAGAACTCTGTCGAAAGTGGGAGCTTGTAAGGATTGGATGGCATACGCCTTGAGGGCTACAGCAAGGTCATATGTGACGACCACAAACTTCTGCTTTGTCTCCTCAGCAACCTTCACAGACCGAACTAGCGTTTCCCTCACGACATCGTTTCTTGTCGGGGGCTGGGATATGGGATCCATGTAAGCAACTGCTGTTTGGGGGAGGCTGTCTGTCACGAACTGAGAGAAATATCCAGTATGAAGTGGTAACTTCTTTGTTGAAGATTGGAGGATCCAAAGAAAATCTGCCTTCTCCTGCTGAACCCGTGTCGTCTCTCTCTGCCCAACGTCACCGGCCATAGTTGATACATCAAGCTTGAATTTTGCTTGTTTTAGCGACATGAAGAATGGCGGAATGTTCTTTTGCTTTCCTCTAAAGCTCTTCCTTTTCCGCCCGCAGAGCTTCGCCACTGGCATAGGAACCATCGTCTCTTGGACAGTCTCTGAAGGCAGCTCATTCTGGTAACATATGCCTACTGTTGCATGAAGAGTTTCCTTGCCATCCGGAGTCTCCTGTTGACATCGAAATTATCCCATGCCAGGCCTAAAATATAAAAAAGGGCAAGATTTTAAAAAGATAACTGTGGTACTAATTATCGACTGGCCATGAATTAGAGGATGTGGTAGCGACCGTCGGTCGTGAGTCAGGAGAAAAAAGCTATATATATATATATATATATATATATATATATATATATATATATATATATTAGTGTCTGTGTGTGTGTGTGAGTGTGTGTGTATGTGTGTGTGTGTGTGTGTGTGTGTGTGTGTGTGTGTGTGTGTGTGTGTGTGTGTGTGTGTGTGTGTGTGTGTGTTTGTGTGACTGTGCACACCAGATGTTAATGATATATATGCGGCAATATTATTTTCATTCCTCCATGTCATGCTGGCGATTAAATCATTGATTTGAATAACTTTTTTGTAAAATAAAGTAGTAATGTAAATTAAATTTATTGATTTAAATTATGATTTAAAATCATGATTTCAACGTTTATCTATTGTTTTATTATTTCAATCTCACCTCCTACCCTCGTTATCTCCCCCTGTATGCTTGCCCTCATTCTTCATTTCATTATTTATTGGCGATAAAACATCATCACTATTGTTATGGTCATCATTATATTCAGTCACTATTGTCATTATTACCTGTTCCTAACCCATCAGAGAGTTGAAGACCATCTGGAGTTTCTCTGTCGCTGGCAGAAACATGTGTAGGCAACTTCTGTTTCGAGTCTCTTAACTCTGTCATAGTTGATAGAATGTCCGACCGATTTAGAATTGTCACCAGTGTTTTTGATCCTGTAAGGGATCCCACTCCCAGACCAAGGGACTGATGTTTCCATGGCGTGACACTTCCCCTACTACAATTGAAAACGGCATCAGACGATAAAGACATTGCTTTTAGTTCAACTGATTCCGACCTTCTGTTTGCAAGCCACCGACGAGAGTGGCGGAAAACAGGAGAACCAGACTAGGCATGCTCGGTGCATTTTCCTTCAGAGTGTGAACAGAGGTCGGTGATGGTGTCTTCGTCGGAGCATTCCGAGAATTTCTGTGCGTAGTGACATGGCAGCTTGCCTAATTGTTTCTGCTTTTTCATTTACTTCCATCAACCTCGCAAAGGCTTCCGTTGAGGACATGGAGAATGAAAAATAATATTGCCGCATTTCTTGGCATGTTTATCAACAGAAATGTCTTGAAAGTGTTCTTGCACTTTATCTACCAGTTTTTGCGAGGTGTAACTCTCAATATCGTCTGGATTTCCACCAAGACACAAAAACTCTTCCTTGTACAAGTTGAAGAGTACTGAGACAAAACATAGGATTTCTCTTTGCTATGATCTCATCCTTGATGAATTCTGACAGTCTCTGGAATGCCTCCATGGGCATCTTGCGTGACGACGTCTCCTGTTCATCAGTTTCTTCTATCCTAACATAGTCGCGGCGACAAGACCGATGATATTTTGCCTCCTTAGCTACCAAATCGTCTCAAGTGCATGATTTTTGGCATCACCTTTTCTTTGCAGCAAGAATGATCGTCTTACTAACATCGGTGTTAAACATTGGCTAAGGGGCTCAGTTTTTTGTGAAGTTTTCTCCTCCTTTTTTCACCACAGAAAATGCATTCTTCACCAAGCACACCTCTTGTGCTACTTGATGGATAGTTGGATATTGAACGAGTTGCTTTGCAGGGTGGTTGGGATAATTCACTGGTTGGAAAGCTCTTTCTCTTGACAGCACAAAAACTACTAAGGCACTTTGAGTGGTAATGCTTGCCATCTGCCCCTTCAGCGTCGAGAATATCTTTGGACTGACCTGAAAAACTGTCACTTTGAAGAAGCGATCGACGATTGGCCGCATTTTTTGCTGTCTCCCAACTATTTGCTTCAAAGACCTTAAGTCCAGGGGCATTAGCTTCCGTCTCCTTGCAAAAGACGCATGTCTTTGTCATGCATATGTCATTTGCCATGATCTGTAAAAGAAAATACACAATTTCTGTTCAAAGGGAAATAATGTGCATGGTGATCTAAGATATTTATTTATTTCACATCTAGATATCCACATATTAAAAGACATCATTCGTCTTGACGAACTATTTAAATTCTTTTCCGACATAAAAAAATAATTCTGAGATTAATCTTTCTTCCAGAGTAAGCTTGGGGGCTTTTGATCATTATGCAAGACCATGCGAGACCAAATGAATTATCTGGAAGGTATCAAAGTCAGGATCGGGTGCATGATGATGCTCCTTACACGAGTAGGTGATAAAATCAGCATTTTCCGGCAATATGATTCCCCAAAATTCCATTTCAGTGCCCCCTCCC
>JZLH01S0022318.1:8271-20592 GCA_001188425.1 Eucidaris tribuloides | reverse complement strand
AAAATCGTTCAATTTAAATTCTAAAAGGCTTCTCAAGCTACTACTTACAGCTACTCAATTAAGATTTTTTCAAGTAGGCGTATATCAGAATAAATGGGATTAAGTTGAATCTGAAAAGTTGAACAAAATTCAATCATTTTCACCAATATCTCATATAATTAAGCATATACATGTTTATATACCGAGTGTTCCAGAAAAAAACGATACATTTTTAAAATGGCCTCCAAATACAAAAATTATCTCGTATTTTTGAAAAATATTTATATATATGGAAAACTAAAAGTGTCTTCTTTCATATGACACCAAGAAGTTTGAAATTGGTTCATGCGTGAGTGAGCACTGCACACTTTGTAAAGGACATGAAAATTACATGTAGGTTGGGCAGGAATTGATTAACCATTGTGAGTGCATTGTAACAAAAGATACAAGCTCTCTCGGATTATGTGTGGAGTTAGGTGGGGATTTAGTGACTAAAAACAAGGACCTCTGTATGGGGTGAAGGGGTGTTGGGGTGTTGGGGTACAGGGGTGGTGGGGTAAGGGGTGGTGGTGTACGGGGGTGATGGTGTGGGGTGGTGGGATATGTGGATGGGGTGGTGGGGTGGTGGTGGTGGGGTGGTGTGGGTGTGGGGTGTAGGGGTGGGGGAGGTGGTAGTGGTGGTGGGAAGAGGTAGTGTTAGAATTACCGAAACCCACCACTCTGATCCCCTCCACCCCCACCAACCCATACCCACACTACACCTACATTCCACATCCACACCACCCTCACACCCCCACCTCCCACCATCTCACCACTCCCACCATCTCACCACTCCCTCACCCCACCACTCCCTCATCCCACTACCCACGACCCCTTCACCCCAATACGGTAGTCTTTCTTGTTTTCGGTCATTAAGATCTTTAATTTACATATCCCAATCCCCACCTAGCTCCACACATAATGAAAGAGAGCTTGAATCTGTAAAAGTGGATAGCCAATTCTTGCGCAACCTAATTTCCATGTCCTATACAAAAGTGGGCAGTGCTCATTCAAGCATAAACCATTTTCAGACTTTTTGGTGTCATATGAAAGAAGAGACTTTCAGCTTTTCATCTAAATAAATATTTTTAAAAAATACGAACGAATTTTAAATTTTTGGGCCATTTTAAAAGTGAATCGTTTTTTCTGGGACACTCGGTATTACAAAATTTCATAACTACAAATCACATGTTCAGACAAGCACAAGGCGTACAAATGCATTAGCAAATGGGGAGGAAAATGTTTTACGTGAAAATATCCTGGAATGTCATCGGAAGAACCCTGAAGCTGTACTGTATAGGCACCATTTAAGTAGTCGTATTTGTTTAATCGTGTTCATGTATTTTGTACAAGTAATGTATCCGGAATTACATGTACTAAGTATATGTTAGGATTCAGCCTTGAATGGTGAGATGGATTTTGCTATTCCTCAATTATGATATGCTGAAGTTAACTCTAGTGACTTTTTAGCAACAGATTTGTATTGTATATGAAACTGGAATTTTTATGTACTTTATTCATAAAATGTTGGATACAGAATTGTGAAATATAATTGAAAGTTACTTAAATGTTACACACATGTCATTTGCTGGTTGGTTGTTTATTTCGCCTTCGCTTTTACATTACGATTCTCTGTTTTTTCGAATGTATAGTTTGAAAAAAAAATCTTAAATAAACGCATAAATGAATTTGGAGTGAAAATAGTGAGTTTACACTCCTTTTGGATGTGACCTCCGGGATCAATCGCCTCGATCGACATGAGTGATCCCCGGAGTCATCCCCAAGGAGTGAAAATTACTCTTCACTCCAACTTCACTTGTTCACCATTTTGTCACTCCTTTAAAAATAACACGTAACCGTCGTTTTGTATTACCTATATTCATAGTGTGTATATACATGTATTTGATTGACCGAGGATAAGAGGGCCGAGCAACATTGGGACCGATAAGAAAGGATTGATAAATACACTAGGTAACATAACGAATGGGTAATAGAGGGGCAGAGGAACATAAATTCTAGGAAATGAATCAAAGCGATAGAACTTACAGTGTTTTTTCAATGAAACTCAAATGTCCCCATAAGATTATGTTAAGTATGACACGCCCCTTTAAGAAAGAGGGGCTGAGACACACCTTCCGTCCATCATTGATTGTTTCAGAAGTTCGGTGCTGACGTCATCTTTGAAATAGGGTTTAAAAAAATAAACATTAATTTGGGGGAATTTCCGTGCAGTAGCAAAATATTTGGGATTAAAAGCAGAAATATTTGAGAGGTGAGCGCAAAGAAATAAGATTGAGCATATGCATGGATTTGTGAAAATCGTTCAACATCATGGTATTGATTGTGAGCACTCCCTATTTGTTGTGCACGGAATGTCGATTATCTGGAATATTTATGCATGAACTCATTTACTTCACATATTTAATTCGATATAAATTTTCTGAAAATTCATTGAGTACACACATGATGTCAGTGCTTCTTGATATAGGAAATTAATGTTCAGTTGAATTATTGCTTAAAACAAGTACAAAATGGCTCAAGAGAAACAAAACAGTATTTCAAATCTGTACTGATCGCAAGACTTATTCAAATCCATCCCGGGGGCCACTGTCATTACAATGTGTACACCATGCGCGTGTGAAAAAAAAAACGAGTAAAAAGGGTTGTTTTTCACTGTTGGACGATGTACTCGCGTACATTGAAAGGGGTATCAAAATCGCCAAAATCAGGAAAAAAATAGGGTATACCTTTAAAGGCATTGTCTAACAATTTTTCCAGTTTTAAAAATCTGAGCTACATGATTCTTCATGCTACCAGTGTCTTTGGTAAGGTCTAAAAATGAAGCCCTGAAAAAATTGTAGTTCAAAACGATCATTGTGTGCATTTAAACAGTGAAAATCGTTGACCGACCATTCCAGTTTTTCCCCATAGACTGCTGTGTGGCAGAATTTTCTATCAGCTGATATTCTATTCATTTGCCAATTTTTATCTGTACATATTTTACGAGTGACTGCATAACTGTCTAACGTTTTGTGTTCTATGGTGTTTATTTGTCCATCCAAACACTATCAGATATGTCAGATAGCATAGTTTGACAATTTTTAAATGGGGCTTCCACACTGTTATTATAGTGTCTTTAACAGAAGGTTTACTTTAAAAGGGTATCTTTTCAGACTTGAATACTTGTTTAGGGTATCTTTTCAGACTTGAATATTGGTTTAGGGTATTCTGAGATCGACAGATAATTACAGTACTTGTTAATGTTTAGGGTCCATTTTGAAAGTCCGTACACGCGTATGGTATACACCTTGTAATGACAGTGCCCCCCCCCCCCGGGAAATCCATTAACCATGATTTTCTCATAATTTTTGTAGCTCGGGGGGGATACTCACGTATATTGGGTATACGGGGATGTGCCGCTCAGAAGGGTGACTTTTTCAAGACAAATCCTTAAACATGGGTCCCCTTTTCATTAAAAAAATCCTTAAACATGGGTCCCATTTTTCAAATTTTCGGCAAGCTTCGCGCGCATTCACTCACGATTTTCACATTTTTGGCGCGCTTCGCCCGCAAATATGCTATTTTCAAGTTTTCGGCGCGCTTTGAGCGCCAATTTTTTTTTAAACCCTTAGACATACGGCAAAAGGGCCCTTATTGGATGTGGGTATGGGTTCGGAGTTCTCAGCGGCACACCCTCGTCCGACTATAATCTGAGTACCCCCGCCCCCCCCCGGGACCGGAGGAGGAGGAGGAGTAGTATACAGTAGTAGTAGTAGTAGTAGTAGTAGTAGTAGTAGTAGTAGTAGTAGAAGAAGTAGTAGTAGTATCATCAGTGGCGTACCGTGGGTCAACTCATTAAAGGGGGCACCTAGTCGCTCACCCGAAATTTCATTTTCAGATAGTGAATTTAAACCGCTGTGTACGCCAAGCGTGTAGTATAGGGGTACTGAAATGCCAGGAGCTGTTTTGCAATTTTGTAACCAATTTCAATAATCTTGTATAAAATCGTTATTTTGATGTTTATGTTTACAGAAATTCATTTAGTTGAAAGGGAATTCCGATAGCGAGCGCAGCGAGCGAGCGGTTTGGAAAATTTTGAAACTCCAAAAAGAAAAACTCATTTTGTAGTGTATTCTTTCGAAGTAATTCGAAATAATTTATACCGTTATGTGAGCACAAACGAATCAGTACCTTTATGTTTTTATTCAGGCCTGTATTTTCGGAGGGGGGGGGGTGAAGTAAAACAACAAAAACAGCCTTTTGATACAGACGGGCTGCATAACTTTTTATTTTTGCGGAGGGATGGGCGCTTACTGTCCGAAGCATGTGGGTCTAGTGGCGCCGCTTGTAGAATCCCTATAGAGGTCCCAGGTCATGCAGGTGGGGGTCAGGGGCGAAGCCCCCCTGAAGCGCATGAGTTTCTGGCGGGTTGTATGAGCACATTTTGCCCCTCTCCTTAACGCTATTGTTTCTTAAACCATTTCTTAGAATTGCCAACTATCATGGTCAATGTTTAATGCCTTTGCAGACCCATTCCTGCCAGAAGATTTCAACTGATGCGCATAAGTATTGAATCCTCAGCAGCTCAGAGAAGAGTTATATCAATTCTGTCATTAACAAAGACAAAAATAAAGCCAATAGATTCAGATCACCCCACTAAAAAAGAAAGAAAATGTATAAGTTCCCAAGCATGACTGTGAATTGACATGGAAAAAAAAAATGAGATTTTCTTCTTTTACGATTGTGTATCTGAATCAGTGCGTCAGTTTTGTCTTTCTTGTCACAGAAATGATATTAGGTTGTTCTCTGAGCATTGCTGACAATTCAATACTAGTACTGGGACATCAGTGAAACTTCTGCAGAACCGGTCGTAAGCATTAAACGGTTACTATAAGAACACATGTCTGTACGCACCAATGCATGTTTTGACTGATTGGACAAAAGTGGTTGTGCTCACGTCATGTGTGAAAATACTTTCAAAACCAACAGTGTTATCACATACCTTACGGTCCAAGGTAACATATCATATAAAAAAAGATAATCTCAAATCATCGACGAATTTTTTATAAATATATTTTTTACTAAGCTGTTTACTTTTTTGATACACACTTGTATAACGGAAATACTCAGATATCGTACATGCAAAGCAAAAATTTCTGTTGTGAATTCACAAATCGCCCCCACCAATGAAAATATTGGGAGGAAACATATCATTTGCCGCCCCCCCTCGCCACCCCAATAATTTTGACAAATGAAAATCATAATAGGCCTATGCCAATGTGATCTAATAGATCTATATGTATTTACAAAGGCATACGAACCGCCATATACTAAATCTGCGCCAATTTTCGGTATTACAATCTGGCGCCACAGAGGCGTCTAAAATTTTGGACAGTTTTTGCACTTGCCCCCCCCCCCCACCCCCTCAAACATGATCGGCGCTGGCCGCCACGGGATACGCACGCACGGTGCATATCTAGTGTAGTCAGAAAAACCGCCCTGCAATGGGGAATATTTTTTATCAAAAATGACATTTTCCTACTATACGGAGTCAGTGAGCCAGACATTGTCTCAGCGGAGCCACCGAAGTAGACATAACTTAAGCCTTTGCGTCTAATACTAGGTGCAGCCACTGCCAGCTGGCTTTGCAGGCAAATTGGCCGATCGAGTTGCCAGTTTGGCCTTTTCCCGCCAAAACACCAAATTTGGCCGTTTTTTTAGATCTTTTGCGGGAAGAATTTTCAAAAGGCCGCCAAACGGATTTCTGGCCGTTTGGGGGCCTTTTCACTGACACATTAAAAAAGAAATAAAATCATTTATAAACCAATTTCCGGATTTTCACGTCAATTATGTGCCATAATGATCGAAAAGTAGCGAAAATCTGGCTGCGCGTAATATGCGGCACTTCAATTTTCGGCTGCAGCAGACGGTTTCAAAGTGTTAGTTATGTGAACCTGACCCAATCTGCTGGAAGGAACCCAACAAGAAACAGGGAACAATGTCTAGACTGTCTCATCAACCATATGCCAAGTGTGGATGATTAAGTGACCACACATATCCTAGTAGGATTTCCACAAGCCTACCGCACTCAACTCGCACCACCCGCACAACACAACACACCAGGAACCCGAATAATACTGTGTACGCCGTAAGCTAACACTGAACAAATGATTACATGAAGATCTCTGATGCGATCCAAAAGTCAAATACTTCTCCATAGGGACAATACGCAGTCCATAGAAAAGTGGGACTTAATTGAAGCGGGAATAAAAGAATCATGCAGACCCACATACCACAAAAAAAATGAATCCCGATAATTTACAAATTCTAGATATTCAGAGGAAGGTGTATCTGAAGCAGCTAACAAAACCTTAGTCACAGAACAGGCCGTCAGGGCCCGACCAAATCCCTCCTTGGTTTTAGAAAATGTTTGCTGAAAAACTATCATCAATCTTCACAGATTTATTCCAAACGTCTGTGGACACAGGTTCTCTTCCTCATCAATGGAAGGAAGCAAATGTTTGTGCAGTGTTCAAGAAGGGAAACAAATCCTTAGCGGAAAATTATAGACCGATCTCGCTTACATGTGTTATCAGCAAAGTACTCAAACAACATTGTTCATTCCCACATCATGACCCACTTTGAAGAAAACGGGATTGTAGTTGACTCACAACATGGCTTTAGAGCAAAGCGTTCCTGACTCAGTTGATACTCACAGTAGATGACATAGCCAAAGCCCTTGATCGAAGTCGAGATTCATCTTGCACTCAGACTTCACAAAGGCTTTTGATAAGGTGCCCCACAAGCGGCTCTTGGGAAAACTGGATTACTATGGTATAAGGGGAAACCTTCACAAGTGGACCCAGAGTTTTCTAACTGGAAGAATACAGAGAGTTGTGTGTGAAGGAAACACCTCACTGCCTGAAGAGGTTCTATCCGGAGTACCACAGGGGACGGTTTTGGGCCCACATAAACGACTTGCCTGAAAATCTCAAATGTCAAACAAGGATGTATGCAGATGACTGTTTACTGTTCACACCTGTTGCAAACGAGGGGGACATGGATAACCTACAAGATGACCTTTCATCTTTAGAATCCTGGCAGGATACATGGAAGATGAGATTCAATCAACCAATGTACCATCATGGTTATTTCCAAGAAAAGATCACCACCTCTTAGAGATTATAATTTCTGTGGTCAAGTCCTGGAAAGGTCAAGTTCTCAACCCTACTTGGGGATCCAATTGGACAGCAAGCTCTCATGGGGGGATCAAGTTGATAAGACAGTCACTAAATCCCAAATAACCCTCGGATTCCTACGGAGAAACCTATGGTTCTGTACTTCCGAGGTTAAACTCACAGCATATAAATCACTGGTTAGGCCAGTTCTGGAATATGCCACTTGTGCATGGGATCCATATAAAGTAGGACAAGTCAAAAAGTTGGAGGGGGTACAACGGAAAGCTGCACGTTTTGCTTGGGAAACTACAACAGGGAAAGCAGTGTCACCGAAATGCTAACAGAACTCAAACTGGAAACGCTGGCAACAAGAAAGGAGCAAGACCGACTGGCAATATGAAGTACAAGATTCAAGAAAATATTATTGACATCCAAAAAGGAAAGCATGTAAAAATGGCATTAACAAGAAGAATGAGGAATAACCATAACAAACACATAGAAATTCCATTTGCCGGGACAGATATATATAAATATTCATTTTTTTCCCAAGAACTGCAAAAACTTGGAATATATTGGGCAGCAACACTGTAAATGCCCCGTCCCTTGAATGCTTCAAGAGGGCACTTTAGCCTGCACGGAGCCACGGATTAGTTGGCGATATGCAAAAGTACCTGCCCTGCCGACTATCAACTCAGAAGGTTCAGAAGGTATAAATTGATTACAACATTATTTCTAACCAAATCTAGGCTATGCTGCCCATAAAATGCATCAAATCTGAATTTGGCCTTTTTTCACTGGATTTGGCCGGTAATTTGGCCGTTTGAGAATCAGAAAACCTGGCAACCCTGATTGGCATGTGCGCATGACAGGCGATAATAACGATGGCTTCCAGTCGCTTTGGTTTACCAAAGACACTTGACTGCAAAGATTTACACGAGTATTTGCGAACATTATCAGGTTCAGTTTTAGACAGGTTGTATAACCACCCTGCAACATGCTTGGCAGTATTCAGGTTCGTTACAACAGTCGGCTGGTTACTTCTTTAAATTCAAAATGTTGGATCGAAACAAATTAACTTTCACTTCAGTCCCACGTATTGAGTAGAGTGTTGGTAATGGTAGCTCAGGGTTGCTTGACCAAATATAGGCGCTAGTGCATTAACGCATCCAAGAAATTTGTTGTTGGGCTTGGATGCGTTAATGCACTAGCGCCGACCAGATACAATCCTGACAATGCAATGCAATTAATTCTTATATAGATCATAGATCTAGCGCATTTCCAATTGTCAGAACTGATCAATACGCTTTTAATAATTTTATACAACTTAAACAATTATATGAAATTACGAAAACAAGAATGTTTTTAGCTCCCTTTTGATGTATGTACTTGCATCGGAGCTGATGTCTGTGATCGTGGTGCACGTTCAACTTATCGTCCGAATCCCGCGCATGCGCTCTTCACGCGAACGGTTCGCAACCTCATTTGCATACAACTCCATTCATACACAGTTTTGCAAACATTCAGAAATTTCATCGTTTCCCTCCCCACTCTCGAACGGATTTACGCCCATGATGTATGCAGATTGATGTTTACTGTCACACCTGTTGGCAAACGGGGGGACTGGATAACCTACAAGATACCCTTTCATCTTTACATCCTGCAGGATACATGGAAAGATGGAGATTCAATCAACCCAATGTACCATCATGGTTATTTCCAAGAAAAGATCACCACCTCTTAGAGATTATATTTCTGTGGTCAAGTCCTGGAAAGGTCAAGTTCTCACACCTACTTGGGATCCAATGGACAGCAAGCTCTCATGGGGCCGGGATCAAGTTGATAAGACAGTCACTAAATCCCAAATAACCCTCGGATTCCTACGGAGAACCTATGGTTCTGTACTCACGAGGTTAAACTCACAGCATATAAAACTCGACGTGCACTTGTGCACGGATCCATATAAAGTAGGCAAGTCAAAAGTTGGAGGGGGTACAAACGGAAAGCTGCACGTTTGCTTGGGAAACTACAACAGGGAAAGCAGTGGCACCGAAATGCTAACAGAACTCAAACGGAAAACGCTGGCAACAAGAAGGGAGCAAGACCGACTGCAATGATGGTACAAGATCAAGAAAATATTATTGACATCCAAAAAGGAAAGGCATGTAAAAATGCCATAACAGCAGAAGACATGAGGAATAACCATAACCAACACATATAAATGCCATTTGCCCGGACAGATATATAATTAAATATTCATTTTCCCAAGAACTGCAAAAACTTAGGAATATATTGCGCAGCAACACTGTAAATGCCTGTCCCTTGAATGCCTTGCAAGAGCCGCACTTTAGCCTGCGCGGACGCACGGAATTATGTGGCGATATGCAAAAGACCTCGCCCTGCTCAAACTCAGAAGGTTCGAAGGTATAAAATTGCTTAAAGCAACATTATTTCTTAACAAATCTAGGTATGCTGCCATAAAAGCAACTCATTCTCAGTCTAAGTGTCCCTTTAGGCATTTTTCGCTGTCCCCAGGGACATATTCAATGAAAAAATACCATAAATCTCTGTCACCCCCGTCTTTTTGTTAACCAATTGGGGTACGCCTTTATGGGCAAATCACTTTTTAGAGGAGGAAAAGCATTCAAAATATATTTAATTCTGAAACAAATGGCTGTACCTACATGAGGCCTAATGGGAGCTATGTTTGTCCCACAGAGTCAAGAGGAACGTGAAAAAAATGACATTTAAACGTCTGAGAAGAAATTACTGATTATCCTACGATAAGTGTTGCTATGCATAGGCCACATTTTTACTCTACTTCCCAGCCTAGTAATACACGATTATATTTTCATCACCGTGTCAACGAGTGCTTGTCCCCGAATGTGCGAACAGATACGTTACCTAAAAAAGGTCAACCGATCATGGAACCCTAAAAAATTAACATAGATTTAATATTTCCCTGAATTGTATCAAGTCAACCATTTTGATATGTAAAAGTAATATTTAAGGACGGCTTGGCCATTAAAACAATAAACCGTTTTGTAATAAATTAAAGTCAGGAAATGCACAAAAATGAATAAACATATACGTTACCTGTATTTTCATTTGTACCATAGATATACAGATTACCAAGTAGTATTATCCTCGCTAGTAAATGCACAAACTCTGAACTGTTAAGCATACAAAAAACTCTAAGAAAATTGCCATAGTGTTTCGCGAAACACACGTTTGTATTTTTTGTCCAACAGGTACGTTACCAACAGATACGTTAACAACATATACGTTACCTTCAACATTTATGAATGATTTTATGGCCGAAAAGTACGTAAAGCAAAAAGTGATATTCCCTGAACATCCCTTGAATTACCACGTTGATTTGATAGTCGATAGCATGAGACATTTGGCGGTTAGGAGATAATGCCGTTCCAAATACTGAAAGTCGGGGTAACGTGTGCACACAGATACGTTACTTTAAGAAGTACCTTGGCTGTAAATAATATCTAGTATTAAGGATCAACCCACGATAAAAGTTGTGATAGATAGTAAGCAAAATGCAAGAGAAAAGGCAGGTATACATTTGCAGACAAATGTACTTTTGAGTGTTTCTTAAGGATACTTTACAACAGATACGTTACCAGAGATACGTTACGCAAGTAAATTTTGTGGCATTGCGCAATGAAACACGAATTTAAACACAATGTTTGTATTTGTTCTTTCCAAAATCCATAATTGTCAACATAAAATTAACTTTTCTGAGGAAAATATAAAAAAGATGCTAATAAAAACAATGCGTAACGTATTCTGTCATTATCCATGTGTTATTCAATGCATTTCACACATCTTTTCACAAAATTTTAGCACTTCGCTTTAAAAAAGTGATATTGCTGATTTGACTTCTTATACCATAGGAAACATGTCATGTCACAGGACTCATTTTTGACGATGGTCATTTTGAACTATTATGTTATCCCGATTGGGACACTTTAGTCGAGAATGGGCTAACCGAATTTGCCTTTTTCACTGGATTTGGCCGGTAATTTGGCCGTTTGAGAATCAGAATACCTGGCAACCCTGATTTGGCATGTGCGCATTGACAGGCGATATAACGATGGCGTCCAGTCGCTTCTTGTTTACCAAAGACACTTGACTGCAAGATTTACACGGTATGCGAACATTATCAGGTTCAGTTTGACAGGTTGTATAACCACCCTGCAACATGCTGCAGTATCAGGTTCGTTTATACACAGTGCGCTGGGTTACTTCTTTAAATTCAAATGTTGGATCAAAACAAATACTAGTAACTTCAACTTCAGTCCCACGTATTGAGTTAGAGTTGTTGTAATGGTAGTCAGGGGTTGCTTGACCAAAATAGGCGCTAGTGCATTAACGCATCCAAGAAATTTCGTGTAGGCTTGGATGCGTTAATGCACTAGCGTCGACCAGATACATCCTGACAATGCAATGCAATTAATTCTTATATAGATCATAGATCTAGCGCTATTTCCAATTGTCAGACTGATCAATACCGCTTTTAATGATTTATATAACGTCGTACTGGTGTAAATCGCCACTTGAGTGAATATTTTACATTACCTTCTATTATAATGACTTCAGCCTGGAAATACGAGTCTTAGTTGTAATCCTTGATATTTTTTCTTCCAATCCACTTTAATTATTATCTCCTGGACAGTCGAAAATATTTCCAAACATCGTTTTATTTCTTGCCTCCGTTACTGGCGAAATGTTTGCCCCGGCATCGTTAGTCGCCGAACGCGTGTTATGGTCAATGCAACTAGCGTGCGGGACTGTGCAGTGCGAACGTACAAACCCTATGGCAAAATTGTTTAGCTGGGCTTAACAGCTAAAGAATAGCCATTGCGCACATCGATCGATCGCGATCTGCCTCATTCACAATACACGTGTTTTCGCGCATTCGCCACGGCCTGTTTTATCGCCAGTTTGCAATATTTGTTTAATGTAGTATCGCCAATATATTTTTTGATTTATGGTAATTGAAATTTTGGGTATTTTGTGCATTAAATGATGTTTGGATAATACTTAGTAAAAGTGTTCTGAAAAGATTGAGTGCAAGTCGGCCATTTGTTGTATTCGGGCCCTGAAGAAA
>JZLH01S0022313.1:80465-93052 GCA_001188425.1 Eucidaris tribuloides | reverse complement strand
CTTGTACCCCCTGGCTACGCCAGTGCCGTGAACGCGCATGATTTGACTGTGAATATTTACTCACCTACCCCCCCCCCCCCACACACAAACACTATTTTAACTTAGGCCTATACGTGTATGATTGGATGATTTGGCTGTGAAAATTCTGTGCCATCGGATGTTTTTTGTCAGATAACAGTGAACACCCATAGAGTTGGATTATAAGTAATCCAACTCTATGTGAACACCCCACTTTTAGACTCACGGATACACCCCCCCCCCTTGAAAATCCTGCGTACTACCCCAAGACCCACCAGTGACCATACCCGATCACACACGCCCAGCACAGAAATGTCTTGTGTATTGGGAAGTAAAGGGAATTTTTTTTTTACAAAGCGCACGCGGGTGCGAGACCATTTTAAAAATTAGGTGAAGTTCCCAAGTATGCTGTAAATGTGGTCTGAATTCAAATTGATTTACTAAAAAATGGAAATTATTACTTTGTAGATCTACAGGTTTGCCTCGATGTATTGACAATTTGACATGATAAACATCAATATTCGTTGGTAGTGTTCCGGTGGTGTGGTATAAAAAAAATTTACGTGAATTGAAAGCAGCAAGCTGACCTGGCGAAATTGGGGCTCGCAATCGTGCATGCTGCGGCGCGCTGCGCTGGTGTACCGTAATCGAAACAGTTCTTTTATTCAAATATAGTATAGCTACGGTAAAAAGAAATGAAATTACGAGTAAGAAACAGGCGTAGAACGGAGAGGATTGACCTCGGAATTGGCCAGTCAACGGACAAGACACTGGGTGATTTGTTGTCGTGTGTCGAACAGTGCTTCGAGTGAGTATGCAAAATTGATATAGAGGGGTCTACCGTATTCGACTTCGTGCAGTGTTTCCACAAGTGAAAAATCTTTTTCCTGAAATGAACTCTCAAATTTCCTGGAATTTGGCACTATTTCCTGGAATTTGAAATGAACTTGACACAATCGTTGCGTAGAACTAAATATCACATACATAAGTCACGCTGTAAGTTTGCACTTTCATGCCCCAAACAAGCTTGTGCACTTAAACATTTCACTCCTGCATAAATTACTAGCTCGACAGACTCACACGCATGACTGCGTGTGAGTCTGATGGAAACTAATAGCCATATTCTAACATGTCCAAACGCCGACTTCACCCGTTTACACCAACTTTTCTGCATTCTGACATTTAAAAGTCAATTTGTGAATTACATTCTAACCTCTTAAGTATAGTCAAAGAAATCGAAATCCAAAACTTACCCTAAATACTAGCCCACATCTGCAAACCGCTGCACTTTATCTGCGTTTGTCTTGCCCAGAGTCTTCGCCTACTGAAGGCTGCATATACACAGCTCATCGCGTTCGCCGCCGCCGCTGACGAAAGCTAGAGACGTCGATCCTACATCCTGTCGCCGCACCGCGACCGGCGCGGCGGTGCGGTGATCAGCGGCCTAGCAACGCAGTGTAGATCTATAGGTTCTAGCCGTTTCTACTTTCGGTATACATTTTCTCCGAGTTGCAGTACTGAATATGCGCCCAAGCAGTTGAGGACGACTACCCAGTGATTGTCCGCCCGACAGACCTCGGGCGGCGCGATCACTGGAGTGTCGACCCACTCGGTTGCGCGGATAATTTCGAGTATTAGGCTTGCAACTCGGAGAAATTATACCGCAATAGAACGGCTAGAACTAGACTAACGCAGTGTGCGCCATGCGCATTACATTGTATTTCCGATAAAAAACATGGCGATCGCTTGGTTATGAACACGAGACGTCGATCCTTAAAACACAACTCCCTCTTTTTGGAAGAACGAGTTTCATTGTAGCAACATTTGGTTATCGATGCACGTATAATACATTGTGGGATATAAATGAAGTCATTCAGAGTGGTGACTTGCTGGTTAAGTTACGCCAAATGCGAGATGAATTTGGTTACAAATTTCTACTGCAAAACGCTATAGTAGACGGGAATTGGTCCAAGTGAGGCCCGACACGTGCGCTACACGTGCGGCCTGCTGAGGTAACATAAATACATGTACATGGATATGGATGTACGTGTATTGTAAACAAGAGTACCTGTGTATAGAGTGTGATGCATTTGTTTGCTTCAGTACTCTGTGTGTATACACTGAAGGCTGTCCAGTACTCTGTGTGCATACGTTAGCCTTCATTAGAACTGATACCTCTCATTGGCAGCCGAGGCATGCCAGCAAAATTTTAGTCCAATCAGGTCAATCGACTCAAATCTACGAAAGGCCACGACTGCATGCGCATATGCACGCACTGGCAGACGCGTAACGTACGTATACCTATAGAAATAACTCGGAAAAACTCTGAATCTCGGAACAGTACAGAGATATAGACCGAGAGTGAGCCATGATGAGGGATTTTTTGTTCGTTTTTTTTCTTCACTTGTTTATAGAATCTAAAAATATTTTATTTTCGTATTTAGCCTTTTTTTTTCAATTTCCTTAAATTATTCCTGGATTTCCTGGAATTATGGAATTTCCTGGAATTTCCTGGAATTATTTCATTTCCCGAACCTCTCCCGGAAAAAGTTGAAATTTCCTGGAATTTCCCGAATTCCGGGAAGAGTGGAAACACTGACTTCGTGTTACGCGAACTACGACATAAAACAAGGTGTGGGGAGTGCAGTGCACGTGTACGACGCTACCACTTTTCCCCACTGAAACTAGTGGCTGCTTACTCCCCGAGTTATGTGGTCCAGGAGGATACGGACCACATACACACAACTGTACTAATAATCAGGGATGTAGTCGAGGCCGGATTTTGCCGGCCTTGGCCTTGCCCTTGGCCTCCACCGGCCTCGTGACTCGGACTGGCCGGCCTCGACTACATCCCTGCTATTGTGCTAATAATGGGGGAACTGTCTTCTACAGGGTAACTTAAAAGACAAAACGTTTGTCGCACAAAAAAATTCTTACATTTGATTTTAATTTTTTGTTGTGTGTAGATGGGTGGGCCATGGCGGGGTGTGGGTGCTATTTTTTGTATTTCTTTATTCACCCACTCCTTTTAAAGTTTTTAGCCTTTTTTTGTTTGGTTCTCTCACTCCTTCATTTACCCAGTCTCCACTCCAAGCTTTTATTCTCCCTTTCTGCTTTCTACCCCATTTTCTTTCTTTTTGTTTACAGGCCTACACTTCCTACATGTATTCTTTCCTACTCCTTGATTTACTCATCGATCTGACCTTCGTACCTTTTCAACTATTTGATTTATTGGTTTACCCTTATTCATTCCAGCTGTTCTGCTTCCCTCCGCATCTCTTATCTGTTTTTTTTTAAATTCCTTTTTAGATATTTGTGTCCTATGTCACAGTGTATAGATCTATGTGTATTGGTAGTTAATACTATGTTCCAGTCTTGTGTAGTCAGTAAAAATTGCCTTTGAAGGTCTAGACCGAAGGCTCCGGCCTTAGTATCGAGTTCGGTCATTTTTCAGAGGTTTTTAACGGACAATTTGGACGGATATTTTACATTTACCTTTTGACACTCCTCTATACTAAGACGGAAAGCTGTCCAACCCAGCCTTTACCGTACTTAAGCTCCGCGGTGATCCCGAATTTCGGGGGCACCGAACGGACGGAAAATGACCGATTTCATACGATTTATTACATGCACAAGTGAGAAATTACTTCCACTGGCGCAAGGTAGCTCACCTCAGTCATGCCAAACATGATTCCATCCTTATTTTATCGTCGAAATCATGAAAAACGCAAAAAACTCGCTGTAAAATGTTCCTCGGGACAGCACAGTCGATGCGTTCGCTGGTGCCGAAGCTAGCTGTAGTCACACCGCGGTGTGTGCGTATACGGTTATATGAAATCGGTCATTTTCTGTCCGTTCGGTGCCCCCGAAATTCAGGGTCACCGCGGAGCTTAAGTACGATAAAGGCTGGGTTGGACAGCTTTCGGTCTTAGTATAGAGGAGAGTCAAAAGGTAAATGTAAAATATCGGTCCAAATTGTCTGTTAAAAACCTCTGAAAAACGACCGAACTCGTTACTAAGGCCGGAGCCTTCGGTCTATTGAAGGTCATGCTATGATCGAAATGTCAGGCCCTCTCATATGAAAAAAAAGAGCTAAGGTTTTGTTCTCTGAGTAAGACAGTTACAGAAACAAAAACATTACAACAAATTCTGAAGAGCCTTGTCATACTGTATAAGCCATTATTTTCGCATTTTGGACTACGTGTAGGTGCGGTAATTCGCTAGAGGTAAATTTTGTGATTTTTCTGATGTTGTCATTACTATAAATAGACAATTAGACATGAATTGAAGTGAAAATTTTCGCGAGGGTCTGGCTCGCGAAATTCGCAAAAATAAAACCCTCGCGAAAATAATAGCTTGTACAGTAAGTGAAAAACAGGAAGCTGAAAAAAAGTAAGGTCAGGTGGATGACCAGTAGAACCAGCATGGATGGCTACAGTTCACAAATTTGCAGCATTTATTTGCATACTTTATCGATTTCCAAACACTGGAACATCCACTTCAACAGTAACCTAATAATGCCTGCCAAATATGTGAGTGTTACAAAAACACTGACAATTTTGATGTAAATTAGTTTACTATTCATTTCTTACACACACAGAGTAGAGAATGGCAGTTTTCAGCTGAGTTTAAATGGACGGGACCCAATTGAGGGCAGCAACGGTGAAACGCTGGACTCGTTCGGTATTGTTTCCGGAGACTTGATAAAGTTAATTTTACCAGACAGTGGTGGCCCACCTGATAGTGCACAAGCTCCAAACGTTACAAATGCAGGAAGGACGACAAGCAGTAGTGATGCATCACAGCTAACAGAATCCTCTGACTTGCCCCAACCATCATCAAGTACAGAAACTCAGAAATCAGAAAGTGAGTTTCCTTCATCAAGCGGGATAGCATCATCCTCTCAGAATGGAGGATCAAATCACCATGGTAGCACAGATGATGGTTGTGCTGGTGGAATGAGTGAAGAGGAACGCCAAGCAAGGGAGCAGCTTGCGCAACTTGAAGACAGTGAGGATGAAGGGGACAAGATAACAGAACCGATGCTTTGCAGGTAATGTTGCAATCCTCTGAGGCAGAGATGGGGAAAAAATGTAAGATTGATAGAAAAACAGATTTGTGTGAGTGCAGTTAAAGATATTCAATGTGCAATCAAATATAATAACAACTCTCATATTAAAGGTTAGTGACATGATTGGGAACACTTGAAAATGCCTCAAGAACCAAATGAGTTGAAATATATACCAACTATACACTACCAGGAGTGGATCTCCCACCTGGGAGGATTTGTCTGTTTACTTAAGGAGAATCAAGCATAAACAAAGGAGTATCTTAATTTTATCCAGGGACGATAAAAATAAGCCCCATAGAGAGCCACACAGCAGGTTTCCGTGCTACGAGTGATATTGACATTGTATTTTAGAATGAGTCAACGTTTGACTACAAGATTTTCACAGGAGAATCCTTGCATAGTTTACTTGATTCTAGAGTAGTTTCAGCCCAAGTGGAGGACTACCCCCAATCATGTCATTTACCTTTAATTGATGTTGTTATTAAGTGTGTAACTGACTATTTTGACTACCATTCTGACAATGGTAGTGCAAAACAACCTGTATTTAATTATTGAAATATTTTCATAGAAAATAGTTTATTAATAGTTTCATATTTTCAAATTCATAGTTTATCAATTGATCTTCAAAAAGAAAATATCCACAAATGAAAAAATTCTGTGAAAATGGTCTATTGAGCCATAGCGGAAAATGTAATTGTGAGTAAATTGAACATCTTTTTTTTTGTCGGGGGGGGGGGGGTTGGGTGGGAGTGGTAAGGAGAACAATTAAATCGTAAAGATTACATTCATTATTTGCACAAACCTGAAATGATTTTTCAACAAAAGTGAGATAGAATCATGTTGAAAGTGAAAATTCACATAAATCGTCATCTCTCTGAAACGCCTTGGATTAAATCTCAGCAAAAATGGATTACTTTGTAAAGCATGAAGACGGTCTTTAATCGGTGATAGTGGTATGGGTGCGCAATATATGGCTTCGTGTTGAACATACTTCGCATGTGATGTTTCTTAACCAAATGAATCCTTACCAGTCCACTTTTTGGAAACACAGATTTAAACATCACACTTGTAAATGTATAAACCTGTTTACTAACATAAATATTTTATGCATAGTTTTTCAAACAATGGTTGTTCTTAACTACCTAAAAGCTTTGCCAAAGGCGTGCCAGACATAGCAACAAGTAATTTGCATGCAGACTCAATTCCAAGTATTGTACTTGTAGCATGTTCATGAAATACCTCCTTACTAGGTCCCCAGGCAAGAAACATCCATAAATTTGAATCACTTAGTAAACCCATTACTGCTCTTTTTGACATTCTCTCTGTATGCACAGGTTTATGTATTACATTTATGATATTTATGTTCCATAATAGATCTGTTTCATAATAAATGTAAATTTTATGCATACTTTTCTGACAAATGTTGCTCATGTCAACTTGGATAGCTTGTCAGTGGCTTACCAGACATAGTAACAACTAGTCGCATTTTCGGTATTGAAATGTTTTCACAAGAACAGGAGAAAGAAATAGCTTATGACTAGATTTCGGAAGAGAAAACATCCAACATTTGAATACATTATGAAAATGGTTTATTCCACTAGCAGGTTTAGTACAATAAGAACAAATGTTGCAGCGAATTTGAAGTGTGAATTTTTAGTCAAAGCAATACATTAAATTGTGTTAGTATGAAAGATATATTATTTATCTAGAGATATGCCAACAACATGTGAAATATATATTTACTTAGATAACATTTTTTTCCCCCAGAGATTCTGAGGAAGGTAAAATTCCCCTTCGACTGAAACAACTGTGCGATGAGGCCCAGCCCAAGAATGTCAATGATGGGCTTTGCATTGCTCTACATGTACTCATGGTGGAAACAGGATTTTATGCCAAAGTAAGTATCATTCACCTGTAGCGCTATGGGGTAGTACAGAGCAAAAGATGCTGTATCACCCCATAGCTCAGTAATCGTAGCCAGACCGTCTCCCTTTACAATGCGGGACACCCTCGCTGGTCATCCACAGCGCATGGCAGAAATCGCACTCGCATCCCATTGATACTAATGCTTGAACTAGTGCGCACGGCACGTGTGCAACATCAATACATTACCAAAAGTTGCCCGAGCAGTTGTCCACCAAGATTTCACTGACAGGAATTATGGGCAAGTTGAAATTCAAATTTAAAACTCCAATTCAAATTGTGTTAGTATGAAAGATATATTATTTATCTAGAGATATGCCAACAACATGTGAAATATATATTTACTTAGATAACATGTTTAATTCCCCAGAGATTCATGTCTTGCAGCAAACTGCCATCCAAACCACCGCTACCTCGAGTGATCGTAAAGGCGACGGTCTTCATTATGGGTCGCTCCCAAGAGTGGTATTACTTCAGAACAGGACAGGAAACAAAATTTAATTTTTCAGGGCTACTTTTAAGCCTGAAGTAGTGATTTTGGTATATCATACATTGAATCCTATGAAGAAAATTGAGGGCTGTTTTTTTTTATTTTAGGGGGCTTTTTCGTTAATTTGGGGGCTACATTGCCTCAGCCCCTGTGTACTTTGTACGCTGCTTCAGAAACATATTTGAAAAAGATAAAAAAAAATCATATTTGAAATTTTAAAGAATTTCAAGAAATTGACCAATATTTCAGGTTATTTATTACAAATTTGTATTATTTTCTTCAGTATGAATATCATGGCATCCAAAATGTGCAACATCTGCTCGATAATGATTTGTTTATTGCTATTTCCTTTTAAAGGGAAAGTCCACCCTGACATCAAGTTGATTTTAATAAAAGCAGTAAAACGAGAAACTTATCAATGAAAGTTTGACGGAAAGAATAACAGAGTTATGAATATATAAAGTTTTAAATTTGTGATGTCACATGCAAGCAGCTCCCCTATTTGTCATGTAATATAGATTTCATAAAGTGTCATTTTCTCAGAGAATTTAAAATAATTTTTCTTGTGTATTCAGTATATAATCAGAAACATTTCATACATGCTTTAATGTTAAAAAACACACAAAACATTCAATTATCATGAACCATTAAAAAATGGCAATTTATGGAATTTATATTACTTGACATATGGGGACCTGCTCGCATGTGATGTCACAAAATTAAAACTTTGAAGCTTCATAACTCTCTTATTCTTTAGGGGATTTTCCCCAAACTTTCATTTCTATGTTTCTCTCATTTGTCTGCTTTTATAAAAATCAACTTGACATCAGGGTGGACTTTGCCTTTAATCACAATTGATTGTTTCCTCAACCAGGAAAATGATGATGCCAGCGACAATGATACAAATATGCCATCAAAAATGGACTGCAGCAGTGAAGCGGATGCGAATCAGGAAGCTGGTGGCAGCATCAAGTCCCAGGTGCAATCAGATGCATCAGAGGCTTTACCCTCAGGGTGGAGGATGGGTTCCTCCTACAGACTTGCCTACCTGCATCCTGAATGTCTTGGCATCTCATGCAGCTTGGTCTGTGTTCCTATGGGATCCACTCTTCTCATTCATGGTGAGATATGTAGAATTGAATCAAAACCAACAATATTCTTGTGGTACCAACAACATACTGTACCATATATGCAGTGAGTATTGCGTATCTATGATACGTATATTGTTAATTGTGACCCAATCAAGCAAAACCAGGCGCTTGTCGGCATTTCATATTTTATAGAAACTGGCTCTAAAGATACAAAACGTCAATTGAATATGTACATTACATGAAACATTAAAATTGTCAGAAATTGCTGTAATTGTTGATTATATTAGAAAATTTGTGGTGATCTTAGCTCATGACATGTTCTATTCAATACTGCAATAATCTCAAGTTTGTTATCTCTGGACAAGTGCCTTAGTTTTGTGGGATCTGGTCACATGTAAATGTGTGAATTCTCATATTGTACTATTTGCATGTTAGTGCATTTAGTGCAATAAATACACACATACTTGCATTTTCCCATGTGGTATATATACCCAATATTTGCTGATATTACCAATCAATATCAACATCCTCGAGTTTTTTGCAGGCTTGCTAACGTCCTTGCCAACTCAAAACGATAGCAGTCGCATTAATTTAATGCAGCCAATCCGTTTCAAGTTGCTTCGCAAATTTTCTTCCCTTTTTTTGCATAGTTGAACTAGCTCTACCCTGCTTGTTAACAGGATTCCATTTTAACAAATATGAATGAAACCCTGACGATATTCCAAGTGTAAAAAAATACGGTGAAACAATGCGATTGCAAAAGCATGAATACAACTGAGGTTTTTAAACATCAAACCTTTTAACACACAATAATGAGATGTCGGATGTGAACAAGTCGGCGAATCTCACAGGAACAGAGCAATTATCCGAGTGTGCCCCCAACATTCTGTCGAAGACAACTTTATGAAATATGGAGAATCAGTAGAGAGCACTTATGTAGTACTGTGATAATACTTTCTGAACTAAATATCAACCTTGTTTGTAAATACCTGTAATGCATCTTTTGTGTAATGGGTAATTATGCTCAAAACTCCTTCCATATTTTCCAGACTGCATGATAATTGCTTGAATTTATTCTTACATTCGAACCACTTCCCTGATCATCCTCTGTTACTAAGTTTGCAACTATCATAAGGTTCTACTATTGTAGTGTATGCAATACATGTATATTGATTCTCTCATCCCAAGCAACCAGAGAGTTAAACTGCTTGAAAACTTCTTGTTTCTTTCAGGTATGATTGATAAAAAGATTCAAGATTCAATTCAACTGAAACCAAGTACATATGCACATTTGACTGATGGTAAGTTGAAAGTCACACATGATTATCATTTAACAAAAGGTGGAGTTGAAACTTGTATGTTTCATTTAATTTCCAAAATATAGCCTAGTGAATCTACATTTTAGTCTGTTTACCGAGTGTTGTATTCTGTCAGTTTCTGAACTCTTTATATAAGTTAAACCATGGGTCCATTATATATTAGAAAAAAATATGCAAATTGAATAATGCAAGTATATCGCATATTGATTTTATCTTCTAGTGTTAAATATTTCTGTTGTATGAATTGTTACAACCAATGTTTTTACATTATTTCATTGTCTCATAGGTGAACTGGCTTATCAGAACCTTGCATTATTGTCCAGAACTTTCAAAGATGGCATTGTATATCCTTTGTTAGCAGCAATGAGAACAGGTAAGATTTATCCAAATTTTCCTTAGAGGTTGGCAGCAGTGGCATTATTTTAATGATTTTGATAAAAATTCCACAAATGAAACTAAATATTTGAATGATTAATTTAAAGTTAAATGTCAAATTAAAACAAAAATCAGGCAATTGAAAGTCCAGTCACAAGGCACATTGACTGCTTCATCAATCTGAAAATTCATAGAACTCTGACAAAGGGATGTCACTCCTTATCCCAAGAAGTAGTTGATTCACCATCTATCAATGTCTTCAAAACTAGGTTTAAAGATGTTGCCTTCAGCTAGTCACTATTCCAATAGTATATTTTTGAAACCTGTATAATTTTGAATTTTCATACATCAAACTCAATTTTTATGTACCCGTAGACAAAGTCTGGAGGAGGCATTATGCATTGTCCTTGTGAAAATAACCAGAGTTTTTGTCTGGTAAACGTTCTATGCAACAGGTGCCAGGAGTGCTATTACCAAATGGATGACACATAGTAATTACAAAGTCATTTGTCGTATAAGTATGTGTATAACATTTATACTTCTTTAATATCTTATTCATATCTTACTTTCAGGCTTGGGACTTCCTCCTTTAACTGGACTATTGGCTCTGTTTCCTGAAATCCAGGTATGCCTACAAGAGAAGACATTGATTGGTTTCTGTCAGGGGCGGTGCCATGGGGGGGGGGGGGCTGTCTTCCCCTATTATTTTCGAAGTAATGAAAATTAATGGGTTTTTAATGTTTTTCAAAAATTGTGCACCCCCCAAAGCTTTACACTGAGCAACTTTTTGACGTTTTTGACTGTTTGACCTTTTATTTCGCATAGTGACCCAAAGAGTCTTCTCACTTGATGTTGTTACTAAAGACTATGGGGGGACATATTGCTAATTCAAACAAAAGTTCTAACTTTTCTAACCATGTTTGTAAAAAAAGGTTTCTACAACCTAAATCTTAATTGAAAATGTAACGTGAGTTACCGTGGAAATGCCCAAATATTCCAAATATTGATTTGTGTTTTAATATCTCATTATTAGATACAGGTAGGCAGAAGATGAAGGCTGCAAACAGAAAGGAAAACAAATGTAATCAAACATCCTCCATGAAACTAATATCAATGATTTTTATTGATTGAAAGTGAATTTTCATCCTGAATTGCAGCTTAAAATTCTCAGCTATCTGGATCTGACGTCTGTGATCAACATGTCCATGGTGTGCCATTACATGAACAGTTTGACCCAGGATACATCTTTGTGGCGACAGCTCGTTCTGCGAGATTTTGGTGGCAGAGTTACTGACAGAAACTGCAACTGGAAACAAGTGAGTTTTGTGTTTTTGTGCTTCAGCACCACAGCTTTAGTAAGCAGTGTGCTTCAGTGTGTCCACATGGCAATACCATGCCTGTCTCCTATCAACTTGATAGTTGATATTAGTGTTGCACGAGGAAGTCGCCAAAAGTCGTGACTGTCGTTGAGGAGTCGCGACTCCGACTTTAGAAATGCAAGAATCAACTCCATGTAATCACATATGTATGCCAGTCCAAATATCGATGACAATATGTGGGACTATGACAGAATGTCAATTTTTGAATGATCTTAATCACAGTTGAAACAACATAAGTTCAAAAATAATTTTCAACATGAACTTACTATATTGAATAGTCATTGTGTAGGCTGTAGTGTGCGTCTTTTACGTGTTGATCATGCCGACAGAATTGAATGCCGAGAGTCAGCAAATAGTCGGAGTCAGCAAATAGTCGGAGTCGCGACTTTTGATCGGCGACTAGTCGACTTCCCCAAATCCTGGAGTCGTGCAACACTAGTTGATATGTACTGTGGATACATGTTCCAGCTGGTCCATATGGCAATACCATGCGTGTCTGCTTTTAGCTAGTGGCACAATAACTGAGTAACTGCTGACAGGATTGTGTAAAGTATTTACAGTGATACAACATTGAACAGATAATATGTTAAACTTTTTCTGAGTCATTAAAAAGATAGAGTCAGCAAATAGTGGGAGTCAGCAAATAGTGGGAGTCAGCAAATAGTCGGAGTCGGCAAATAGTCGGAGTCGCGACTTTTGATCGGCGACTAGTCGACTCCCCCAAATCCTGGAGTCGTGCAACACTAGTTGATATGTACTGTGGATACATGTTCCAGCTGGTCCATATGGCAATACCATGCGTGTCTGCTTTTAGCTAGTGGCACAATAACTGAGTAACTGCTGACAGGATTGTGTAAAGTATTTACAGTGATACAACATTGAACAGATAATATGTTAAACTTTAAAGAGTAAACTTTTTCT
>JZLH01S0022313.1:36655-47194 GCA_001188425.1 Eucidaris tribuloides | reverse complement strand
TTAGCGTCTGTGACCTGGCCCAGGTTCTAATTTGTTCAGGGCGCATTAAACTGTTCCCGAAAAGGGATGATTTAGCAGTGATTCCACTACATCACTTTGGTCAACGATTGACTCCAACATAATCAGAGTATTATTCTATCTCGTTTGGACATCCAGTTTTGAGAGGAAACATTCCTGTCTTTGTTACTCCTTGTGGAGTTGCTGCACGACCGTTGAGTTGTGTATTTTGGACGTCATTTCGCATATAATTGTGATAGCGTCCTTGATGTCACGGCGGGGCAGATGTTAGCCGAGTGTAAAATCAACTGAAAACGATCAAATGTTCAAAGATCTTTTCAGTTGATGTTACACTCGGTCAACACCATGAAAGTCTACATAAGGGACTAAAATAATGGGTTATTATAGTCCCACATGTAGACTTTCATGGTGTTGACCGAGTGTAACATCAACTGAAAACGATCAAAATGATTAAACGATCAAAGATTGTTTTCAGTTGATGTTATACTCGGTCAACACCATGAACGTTTATATGTAAGACCACAATAATGCCAATATGTAGTCCCACATGTAGACTTTCATGATTGACGAGTGTAACATCATAAACGATCTTTCAGAGTCAAGAAATAAGTGAATATTCTTCATTTTCTTGATAGATTCCAACTAAATAAAAACAATTTCAAGGAAATATGGAAAATAGATAGTCATTTCATGGATGTAAAGATGCAAAATGTGAAATTTCAGCAAGTTTTGGTGAAGGTTTTTTTTGTTTTTTTATCAGGGCCAGTTAACCCTAAACGCCCGTCTGTTAATAGCGTTTAAACGTTTTTCAAAATAAACGTAATGACTCAGGCCTAATCGTGAAACATGGGGGTTTGCTAGATGCTGCAACTTCCTCAGTATTTGGTGATTGAGTGGGTTGCAGTTTGTTCTGGATTCTCATTTCTGATATGAACTCTCCGGGGGATGGTGTCAGTGACACTGAAAGTGGGTTCTCATACTGATGATAAACTTGTGGTAACCTTCACTGCCACTATACCTATTCAGGCACTTTTCAAGGGCTCCTATGCCTAGTAGCCGGACTTCCAGGCAGACAGGATCCCTCTAGTCGACACGTGGGTTATCAATTTTTCAACCATCATATGGTAACAAGTTATGCTGAAGAACACTTGGACGGTCAAAACTCCCTTCCTTTTGTTGTTTGTACACTGGGAATCCTTCATCTTTTTCAAGCCACATACATATTTTCTACCCTAGGATTCACAAGTTTGTGTTTGCCACGCAGGTGGACATTTTTCACCGAAGCACATAGTTCATCCATTTCATGCTGGTGTATGTTTTCAAAACATGCTGTGTAAATTGAAGTTTACTCATACTTGTCACATGGGGATTATCCTGCAAAAAGGCATACGTTTGCACTTCATAATATTTTTATACTCTCTGATGCATGTGTAAAGACCTATCCTTGTCTCGCATCCCACCCTGTATTCGCCTGGAGAGTAGAGTATTTTGAAATCATACACAGACAGGTTTGTGACCCACCTCTGCCAAAAGCGTCCAAGTTTTGCAGACGTTATGACATAATGCCAGGGGGTTATTGTCAGTGGTGACAACAAAGTTAGTGCTTATAGGTAATCTGAAAAAATTTTCGTAAGAGGCTAACAACCCACTTCATGCAGAGGAATCGCGTTTCCAAGTGCAGTAGTTTCTCTTTGCTTGGTTCAAAGGCATGATGCATATGAAATAACACCTTTCATACCATCTGGTTCCCGATACAGGCACAGCTCCAAGTCCATATCCAGATGCATCACAGTGCAGCTTTAAAGGCTTCGAGGTCTGCCAAATCCTCTGACTGGTGCAGAAGTCAGAGCTTTCTTTAGTGTCTGAAATGCTTCTTCACCCCATCCATCCATTTTTATGAAATGGTTCGAGCTGTGCTTTCCTCACCTTAGTCCTCTCAGCTTGTGTTCTGTCTCTTCAAGCATTGGCACGCCTTTCAGTATTTCGTGTAGCGCGTTGACAATTTTGATGAAATTTCTGCAGAAGTTACTATAAAGCGGCCAAACCTCCCATTGCCTGAGCTGTTGGATGTTTGAGGGCGTTTCCACTCAGTGACATCTTTGATTTGGATGCCACGCTTTGATCTCATCACCACTGTTTTTGTGACTAAGGTGTGAAATGGTCTTGTTCAGAAAGTGACACTTAAGCTTTTCAAGCTAAGGCCAACGTCACAGAGTCCTTTTAAGCACTTAAGCAGTCATTGGATGCACTCTTCAATATTAGACCCATGTATAACAGTGTTGTATAGGCCATAGCTCTTTCAATGAACATTGCCTAGGCATCTGTCTACCACCTTTTGCATTTGCGATGGGCTGGATTTTAGGCCTTGAGGCATGCATTCAAACTCAAAGTGCCGAATGGCATCACCCGCGCAGGTATTCTTGTCTTCTTTCCCTGAGTGGTACTGAAAAAGGTGCCTTTCAAGTCTACTATAGTGAAGAACTTTGAACAGTGCAGTGAATTTAAAACGGTCCTCTATCTTAGGGATGCTAAAGGCATCAAGGATGAACTCTTCTTATTCAGCTGCCAGTAATATGCTGTCTTTCAAAACTTCCAGACTTTTCAGATTGAGGTCCTCCTGAATGGTGAATTGACTGTACCTGAGATGCAGCATTCTCAGAGTCACTTTGACAGATCGGTCCTCTTCTCTTTTGTCTTGTTGTAGGTTGTCCATTTCCTTTGTCACACACATCCATGTCAAGACAAGTTTCCCCCTCCAGTTTTCCAGGAGCTTGTGATGGTGCAGCCTGCGCAGGCTAAGGCGGTAGGCATTCAGAAACTGTGTCCAGGATGCAATCTCTTTTCACTGAAATTTCTTTTTGCTGTGCAGAGAATATGCATTGGCCTGCTCCCGCTTGCACTCCATTTCCTTTGTGTGTAGAAATGAAAAATATAACCGTATAGATATTCAAACCAAATTTACATCCCCACCCTTAAGGATGTTTCGCACCAAGTTTGGTTAAAATCCCACCTTGCATTTTGAAGAAGATATAAACAATTTTCTCCTTGGGGTGCCCACACTCAATTTCCCCTCCACAGGGCTCAAGGGGGTCACACACCAGAAGTTTGATTCAACAAACTTTTTTTCTACACATATGAAGGTGTCTACACACAAACTAAGTTGACTCTTCTATTACTGGATCTTTATATAAGTTATTTTTTGAAATAAATTTGCATAGTTTTCCCCTCAAGCGGCCCATCCCTGCACCCCCCCCCCACAAAGGGGAGGGGGGTGGCAAATGTATCATTCAACCAGTTGTGCATCTCCACTCCCTATGGTTGATTCCTTGCAAGTCTGTTAAAGCCAAGGTCCACTGCTGACTTCAAGTTGGTTTTAATAAAATGAGAACAACTAAGAAACATATTAATGCCAAGTTTGGCTAAAATCCACCAAAGAATAGCAGAGTTATGAATTTCAAAGTTTAAAATTTGTGACGTCACATACGAGCAACTCCCATATTCATAATTAATTCAATGATTTGCCACTTTTATTGTTCATGATAATTGAATGTTATTTTTTTCATAAAAGCATGTATGAATAATGTTTGTAATTATATATTGAATGTACATATATACATTCAATTTCAATTTTCTGAGAAAATGGCACTTTATGGAATTTATATTACATGACAATGGGGGAGTTGCTCGCATATGACATCACATATTCAAAATTTCAACAATTCATAAACTCTCTTATTCTTTGGATTTCCACTAAACTTTCATTAATGGTTTACTTCCATTGTTCTAGCTTTTATCAAAATCAACTTGACATCAGGGGACCTTGCCTTTAAAATCCCACCTTGCATTTTGAATCCCCCACCCTTTAGGTCCTAAAACTACTTTGGCTGAGAAATTATTTCCAATATCTAGATGACAAGCAATGACACTCTAATAATTGTCTCAAATGAAATATGATCTGTACTTCGGTTTACTATCTCTGGTTTATCATAAATTTGGTCACTGTTATCCTCATTTACATTTGTTTCACATGTATCATCTTGATGGTTCATTTGATCAGCTTCTCTTTTGTGAGAAACATCAATGTCAACATTTTTGTTGAAGAAGTTTCTAGATTACTAGCTTGAAACATGGAGGTTCACTAGATGCTGCAACTTCGCTAGGTCTCACTAACACATTTCTTGAATCACAATTGGCATAACCTCAAAACTGTCCCAGATTGAATGTGGGATCAACAAAGATTGGACAGCTTAATTAAATGTCTGAATTTGAGTAGTAGGCAACCTACATGTAGCATGTCAAGAAACACACAATTAGATTGCTCTGTTGGATTAGACTGCAGTGATTAGAGTGGTTCTGACTTTCTCCACCATCTGCCCTTGCACAAAGTTCTTGGATCAGGCATGAATAAAAATCTTGCACCTGTGTGTAAGAATTTTGGCTGGCATCCTTTGTGGCAGCAGCTACGGATACTTACTGAAATGGTCCATCATTACAGGACATTTTCAACCCCTCCATTATCTGGTTCTATGTTAAGAAAATCTATGTATAACAAACTCAAGAGGTCGGTAGTGTTAATTGTGCCCATTTCAGCCTTTCATTGTTTTGTTTTTCTTTTGACACAATCTATGAGCATTTGTCAATCCATGATTTTGACGGCAGAAGCCGTGAAACGGGTGAATAGAACAATGCCCATAGCTAGTGACAACAAGCACAGCCACATAGTCTCCAAGTCCATATCAAGTGCATCACAGTGGCATCTTAAAAGCTTGCAGGAACAGATTCAAAGGTGTAATGCATGATCGTGCTCCAAGTAAAAAATACCCCCTTTTTCGCATGGTTTCAAGTACGTTCTCAGCAATTTTGACCCCTTTTTTACATGAAAACGGGTACAAATTAACCTTTAAAAACAACCCTTTTTTTTGCATTTCAAGTACACTTTTACAAAATCACCCCTTTTTTGGACATTTCAAGAACACATACAAAAACACATTTTCATTTCAAAGGAGAACTCTATTGTCCTTTTCAAATGTTTTAATACCATCTTTAATATATGATAGATTGTAGTCGCGGTCAGAGGTTAATTTTTACCACTTTGGTCGACTTCCGCCCCGGACTTCCGCTCACGTTTTTTTGCGTGGTTTGACCACTGTCTAGCGATTAACATGTTGAAGTTGTCAAATTCATGGACAGACTCATGATATTATAGCCAAGTATTTACGACCTTGTTTTTGTTTTAATAAGAAGCAAATATAATCTTGTTCAAGGATGTGCACTCCTGGAGGACAGTCGCAATATGCACACTTAATTGACCCCGATTCCAGCACAAATTTATCGCAGTCGCGGCATTTCTTGCACTGGAGATGAACGTGGCCCTTGTGGTCAGGCGCCATGATGAATTCACAAGTACCCTGCTTGTCATGGCTTTTGTTGCCTTTTCAAAAGGTTTCAAAATCCGAACAATGTTTTTCATTAGGTCTGTGACCTGGGCCCAGGTTCTAATTTGTTCACGGGCGCATTAAACTGTTCCCGAAAAGGGGATGATTTAGCAGTGATTCCACTACATCACTTTGGTCAACGATTGACTCCAACATAATCAGAGTATTATTCTATCTCGTTTGGACATCCAGTTTTGAGAGGGAAACATTCCTGTCTTTGTTACTCCTTGTGGAGTTGCTGCACGACCGTTGAGTTGTGTATTTTGGACGTCATTTCGCATATAATTGTGATAGCGTCCTTGATGTCACGGGGGCAGATGTTAGCCGAGTGTAAAATCAACTGAAAACGATCAAATGATTAAACGATCAAAGATTGTTTTCAGTTGATGTTACACTCGGTCAACACCATGAACGTTTATATGTAAGACCACAATAATGCCAATATTGTAGTCCCACATGTAGACTTTCATGATATTGACCGAGTGTAACATCATAAAACGATCTTTCAGAGTCAAGAAATAAGTGAATATTCTTCATTTTCTTGATAGATTCCAACTAAATAAAAACAATTTCAAGGAAATATGGAAAATAGATAGTCATTTCATGGATGTAAAGATGCAAAATGTGAAATTTCAGCAAGTTTTGGTGAAGGTTTTTTTTGTTTTTTTATCAGGGGCCAGTTAACCCTAAACGCCCGTCTGTTAATAGCGTTTAAACGTTTTTCAAAATAAACGTAATGACTCAGGCCTAATCGTGAAACATGGGAGGTTTGCTAGATGCTGCAACTTCCTCAGTATTTGGTGGATTGAGTGGGGTTGCAGTTTGTTCTGGATTCTCATTTCTGATATGAACTTCCGGGGGATGGTGTCCAGTGACACTGAAAGTGGGGTTCTCATACTGATGATAAACCTTGTGGTAACTTTCACTGCCACTATACCTATTTCAGGCACTTTTCAAGGGCTCCTATGCTTAGTAGCCGGGACTTCCAGGCAGACAGGATCCGTCCTCTAGTCGACACGTGGGTTATCAATTTTCAACCATCATATGGTAACAAGTTATGCTGAAGAACCCTTGGACGGTCAAAACTCCCTTCCTTTTGTTGTTTGTACACTGGGGAATCCTTCATCTTTTTCAAGCCACATACATATTTTCTACCCTAGGATTCACAAGTTTGTGTTTGCCACGCAGGTGGACATTTTTCACCGAAGCACACAGTTCATCCATTTCATGCTGGTGTATGTTTTCAAAGACATGCTGTGTAAATTGAAGTTTACTCATACTTGTCACATGGGGATTATCCTGCAAAAAGGCATTACGTTTGCACTTCATAATATTTTTCATACTCTCTGATGCATGTGTATAAGACCTATCCTTGTCTCGCATCCCACCCTGTATTCGCCTGGAGAGTAGAGTATTTTGAAGTCATACACAGACAGGTTTGTGACCCACCTCTGCCCAAAAGCGTCCAAGTTTTGCAGACGTTATGACATAATGCCAGGGGGTTATTGTCAGTGGTGACAACAAAGTTAGTGCTGTATAGGTAATCTGAAAAATTTTTCGGTAAGAGGCTAACAACCCACTTCATGCAGAGGAACTCGCGTTTCCAAGTGCAGTAGTTTCTCTTTGCTTGGTTCAAACGGCATGATGCATATGAAATAACACCTTTCATACCATCTGGTTCCCGATACAGCACAGCTCCAAGTCCATATCCAGATGCATCACAGTGCAGCTTTAAAGGCTTGGCGAGGTCTGCAAATCCTCTGACTGGTGCAGAAGTCAGAGCTTTCTTTAGTGTCTGAAATGCTTCTTCACCCCCATCCATCCATTTTTCATGAAATGGTTCGAGCTGTGCTTTCCTCACCTTAGTCCTCTCAGCTTGTGTTCTGTCTCTTCAAGGCATTGGCACGCCTTTCAGTATTTCGTGTAGCGGTTGACAAATTTTGATGAAATTTCTGCAGAAGTTACTATAAAAGCGGCCAAACCCTCGCCATTGCCTGAGCTGTTGGATGTTTGAGGGCATTTTCCACTCAGTGACATCTTTGATTTTGGATGGCCACGCTTTGATCTCATCACCACTGTTTTTGTGACTAAGGTGTGAAATGGTCTTGTTCAGAAAGTGACACTTAAGCTTTTCAAGCCTAAGGCCCAACGTCACAGATCCTTTTAAGCACTTAAGCAGTGCATTGGATGCACTCTTCAATATTAGACCCATGTATAACAGTGTTGTAGGCCATAGCCTCTTTCAATGAACAGTTGCCTAGGCATCTGTCTACCACTCTTTGCATTTGCGATGGGCTGGATTTTAGGCCTTGAGGCATGCATTCAAACTCAAAGTGCCCGAATGGCATCACCCACGCACTGTATTTCTTGTCTTCTTCCCTGAGTGGTACTTGAAAGAAGGTGCCTTTCAAGTCTACTATAGTGAAGAACTTTGAACAGTGCAGTGAATTTAAACGGTCCTCTATCTTAGGGATGCTAAAGGCATCAAGGATAACTCTCTTATTCAGCTGCCAGTAATATGCTGTCTTTCAAAACTTTCCAGACTTTTCAGACTTGAGGTCCTCCTGAATGGTGCATTTGACTGTACCTGAGATGCAGCATTCTCAGAGTCACTTTGACAGTCGGTCCTCTTCTCTTTTGTCTTGTTGTAGGTTGTCCATTTCCTTTGTCACACCATCCATGTCTAAGACAATTTCCCCCTCCAGTTTTCCAGGAGCTTGTGATGGTGCAGCTGCAGGTCTAAGCGGTAGGCATTCAGAACTGTGTCCAGGATGCAATCTCTTTTCACTGAAATTTCTTTTGCTGTGCAGAGATATGCATTGGCCTGCTCCCGCTTGCACTCCATTTCCTTTGTGTGTAAAATGAAAAATATAACCGTATAGATATTCAAACCAAATTTACATCCCCACCCCTTAAGGATGTTTCGCACCAAGTTTGGTTAAAATCCCACCTTGCATTTTGAAGAAGATATAACAATTTTCTCCTTGGGGTGCCCACACCTCAATTTCCCCTCCACAGGGGCTCAAGGGGGTCACACCAGAAGTTTGATTCAACAACTTTTTTTCTACACATATGAAGGTGTCTACACACAAACTAAGTTGACTCTTCTATTACTGGATCTTTAGATAAAGTTTATTTTTTGAAATAAATTTGCATAGTTTTTCCCCTCAGGGGCCCATCCCCTGCACTCCCCCCCCCAAAGGGGAGGGGGGGGGTGGCAAATGTATCATTCAACCAGTTTGCATCTCCACTCCCTATGGTTGATTCCTTGCAAGTCTGTTTAAAGGCAAGGTCCACGCTGACTTCAAGTTGGTTTTAATAAAATGAGAACAACTAGAGAAACATATTAATGCAAGTTTGGCTAAAATCCACCAAAGAATAGCAGAGTTATGAATTTCAAAGTTTAAAATTTGTGACGTCACATACGAGCAACTCCCCATATGTCATAATATTAATTCAATGATTTGCCACTTTTTATTGGTTCATGATAATTGAATGTTATTTTTTTCATAAAAGCATGTATGAAATAATGTTTGTAATTATATATTGAATGTACATATTACATCAATTTCAATTTTCTGAGAAAATGGCACTTTATGGAATTTATATTACATGACAATGGGGGAGTTGCTCGCATATGACATCACATATTCAAAATTTCAACAATTCATAACTCTCTTATTCTTTGGATTTCCACTAAACTTTCATTAATGTGTTTACTTCCATTGTTCTGCTTTTATCAAAATCAACTTGACATCAGGTGGACCTTGCCTTTAAAATCCCACCTTGCATTTTGAATCCCCCACCCTTTAGGTCCTAAAACTACTTTTGGCTGAGAAATTATTTCCAATATCTAGATGACAGCAATGACACTCTAAAATAATGGTCTCAAATGAAATATGATCTGTACTTCGTTTTACTATCTCTGGTTTATCATAAATTTGGTCACTGTTATCCTCATTTACATTTGTTTCACATGTATCATCTTGATGGTTCATTTGATCAGCTTCTGTTTTGTGAGAAACATCAATGTCAACATTGTTTGTTGAAGAAGTTTCTAGATTACTAGCTTGAAACATGGGAGGTTCACTAGATGCTGCAACTTCGCTTAGGTCTCACTAACACATTCTTGAACACAATTGGCATAACCTCAAACTGTCCCAGATTGAATGTGGGATCAACAAAGATTGGACAGCTTAATTAAAATGTCTGAATTTGAGTAGTAGGCAACCTACATGTAGCATGTCAAGAAACACACAATTAGATTGCTCTGTTGGATTAGACTGCAGGTGATATAGAGTGGTTCTGACTTTCTCCACCTCTGCCCTTGCACAAAGTTCTTGGATCAGGCATGAATAAAAATCTTGCACCTGGTGTGTAAGAATTTTGGCTGGCCATCCTTTGTGGGCACAGCTACGGCATACTTACTGAAATGGTCCATCATTACGAGGACATTTTCAACCCCTCCATTATCTGGTTCTATGTTAAGAAAATCTATGTATAACAAACTCAAGAGGTCGGGTAGTGTTAATTGTGCCCATTTCAGCCTTTTCTTGTTTTGTTTTTCTTTTGACACATCTATGGCATTTGTCAATCCATGTTTTGACGGCAGAAGCCGTGAACGGGAAGTAGAACCAAGCCATAGCTAGTGACACAGCACAGCACAGCTCCAAGTCCATATCCAGATGCATCACAGTGCAGCTTAAAAGGCTTGGCAAGGTCCACAAATTCTTAGACTGGTGTAGAAGTGATAGCTTTCTTCAGTCTCTGAAACACTTTATACCTATCCGTCCGTTTTTCACGAAATGGTTCGAGCTGTGCTTTCCTTACCTTAGTCCTTTCAGCTTGTGTGCTGTCTTTTAGAGGCATTGGTGTGCCTCTCAGTTTTTAGTCTAGCGGCTGACAGATTTTGCTCGGGGTTAGGGTTAGAAGTTACGATAGTGGCTAAAGCCTCACCATTGCCTGAGCTATTAAATGTTTGAGGGCCTTTTCCACTCAGTTACATCTTTGATTTTGGATGGCCACGGTTTGATCTCATCACCACTGTTTTTGTGACCAAAAAAAAAATTGCAAAATGGTTTGAGCT
>JZLH01S0022313.1:20597-36581 GCA_001188425.1 Eucidaris tribuloides | reverse complement strand
GTGCTTTCGTCACCTAAGTCCTCTCAGCCTGTGTGCTGTCTTTTTGAGGCATTGGCACTCCTTTCAGTATTTCGTGTAGCGGTTGACAGATTTTGATGAAATTTCTGCAGAAGTTACTATAAAAGCGGCCAAACCCTCGCCATTGCCTGAGCTGTTGGATGTTTGAGGGCCTTTTCCACTCAGTGACATCTTTGATTTTGGATGGCCACGCTTTGATCTCATCACCACTGTTTTTGTGACTAAGGTGTGAAATGGTCTTGTACAGAAAGTGACACTTAAGCTTTTCAAGTCTAAGGCCCAACGTCACAGATCCTTGTAAGCACTTAAGCAGTGCATTGGATGCACTCTTTAATATTAGACCCATGTATAACAATGTCATAGGCCGTAGACTCTTTCAATGACTAGTCGCCTAGGCATCTGTCTACCACTTTTTGCTGGGCTAGATTTTAGACCTTGAGGCATGCATTCAAACTCAAAATGTCCAAATAGAATGGCAAATGCACTATTCTTCCTGTCTTCTTCCCTGAGTGGTACTTAAAAGAAGGCACCTTTCAAGTCTGCTACAGTGAGATTTTGAGAGAAATCAGAATTTTCCTAATTGTTTCTCACTGTATTTACTAAGTGTGGTACATCACAGAAAAAGTAAATTCATTGATAACTGTCCAATGGATGCACTCTTTACTTTTTACTGCATGACTGGGACTTCCAGTTTTCATTAATCCAGTGAACTGTATAAGTCATAAATGGAATCATTTTCTGGTCCGACCACATGTTCGTCATTTCTGAGAAATGTACGACGATATTCCACAAGATCATCATGAACATTGTTGTACAGTTGTGGTATTGCTGTCTCTGAAAAGTATTTGCAACTGGGTAGCTTGTAGCGAGGGTCAAACTGGTGAAGAAGGTCGATTAACTCTGTGTGTTCTACTGCTCAGAAGGGTTGGTGGTCTTCTGCCATGATGTGAGTTCCAGCATTTGTGTATTTGTTCCATGTTTGAGTGCTTCTTTTAGTACTCGGTAGGTCTCTCAATAGAGACAGTGATCATACATTGAGATGTAGAACTATCCCATCCTTTGCTCCACTTGACTGTTTCTTTTTGTTCATTTTCACTGAACAGAATGGGATGTGTCACCTAAAGATGTGAGCATTGCTGACAGATGGGCTCATTGGCATTAACAAATATCTTGGCCTGTTTTGTTGGACAAAATCCGTAGAATTACCAAATAGGTTCAGATGTATTTTCCTTGGAATTGAGAGCTATTGGGTTAAGGCTGGGAGACATGCTCAATATGAGATTGTTGATCATCATCTCTTCCAGGGTTTGTCCCATACGTTTGCCACCATGCTGGCAACCTCACCTACATGGGCAGAGGTTTTGAGGTTCCCCTGCGTTGAGGACGGGGGCATGTGCGGAGAATCCGTCTTCAGCAACAGACTTTTGAAGGGTATGGCATGCAACCCTTCCTGCTGTTGTTCCACAAACTTCTTCACCCTGCCCATGAAGCCAAAGTAGGTTCGTGGGAAATGGCTCTGACATTTCTTTACCACCTCCTTATTCATGGTAGTACAATAAAGGTGGATGTGCTGAACCTGTCCACAACTTTGCTGTGCATATTCAAGGCATTTGCTGTTGACTGTCGGGCCCATTGTGTCATGGGTGAGACCCCGCAGAAGTACGACTGTTGACTAGTACTTTCTGCGAAATGTGGGGTAGGGAAAGGATCCTCTGGAGGAGCAGAGCTTGGGACTTGTGAGACTGAATGGTCCAGCCCAATCTCGCTCACTCCTACCACTGCCGAAGCTGATCAGTTCCCATAGGCAGTTGATGTCGGCATCTGCCACCTCTGCAGCATGCGTGGGATGGATGCCGACTGCCACACCCCAGTTTCGGCGAGATGGAATGTAACGGAGTCGAACCGTTGGGAGTCACAATAATTTATGACTCCCCAGGTGACCTCTACATGCCAATCCGGCTGCCCGCTGGTGATGGCAGTTAGACACTCCATTACTGAACACTCCATCCCGTGTTCATGGAGGCTTAACTCTAATCAGTCCAGATGGACATGCGAATCAACAGCGGTCAAGAATGTTGGAACGTATGCCCTGGAAGGATTATTTTAGGGCCTCGGCTGATCCAGAGTATCCTTAGATAGCTTGGGATGTCTTCCTTATCCATGCTCGGCCTAGGTTGAGGGGACGGTTGGAGGAACATCGTTCCAACCAGCTGCTTAACAGCCGTGGACAGGACTCGCCTAGGGCAGGTCTTGGCTGTACCAACAGCAGATTGGGTGGGCTGATATGGAGGGGCCCGGTTAGGTGTGACCTGATGTTCTTCCTTCACCCCTTCGCTCCCTTGTGAAGGTGGAGCTTTGGATGGTGGAGCTTCAGGTGGTGGAGGAGCCAGAACCTCCCTCTCTGAGCCTACTAGGGCTGGAGGTTCAGCTGGAGCTATGGGGAGCTAGTGACTCTGTAGTATAGGCTCCTTGGCTGGTACTCCCTCCAAGGCCGCCTCCGAAGGAACTTGAACATGCCCAGAAGGAGGTGTCTGTTCATTCTATATATACTTCCAAGTGAAGTTTGTTTTGTAATATTCTATACTGCATCAAGTCAGGCCATGCTGCATCCTTTTGATCTCTTCTATGTCTGGCCTTATCTTAGTTCTTGTATTTCTGAGGTCGATCAACTTGATGGACAACTTCAAAAGTATGATTTCCCAGGAAAGGGAGAATTGGCCACTGTGATGTGATATCAGAACCTATAAAATCAGCCTTAGGCCATGTTACAAGTTTCCGTCTGCTGGCTTTAGTAGACTGGCTTGCTTGTAAGAGTATTGCTTTTATATAAGAACAACACCGATTTAGAACAGAATATGATGAGAACAATAATTGTGAGATATAAAAAAAAATTGTTTGGACTGATTCACAAATTCATGCACAGCCATATAATCAACTACAAATTTCTCTACCTGGGAATGCTCTTCAGTGGTTTTAATTTCTCTTTCAGAAAAGTCAGTCATGAAATATGATAGATTCCAGTCCTTGCCATCATCTTGCAACCATTGCTTGGCAGTCTCATATTGCATAACAAAATCTCCAATGACTGAATAGATGTGATTGGTCTTTACAGCCAAAAGGAACAGTGGAACAGCATCTTTCATTGTGCAGTATGTATACAGAAACAATGAAATTTTCAGATATGTACACTAAACATTTACTTTGAAATATCTTAATCTGTCAAGGTATTGATTTTTGCAAATATGAACATCATTTTGCCATATGTGCAGCACCATTCTTGGTACAATGATCACAGCATCCATTGTAAACCTTAAATTTTATAAAGTGATGTCCTTGTAATGAAGGTAAAAAAGGGAACTGAGTATGCAGTACAAATTACCAACTGAAGCAGGTATGATTAGTTAGTACGGACACCAGTGACATGTTCAACTACATCAAAAATTATACTATATGGGCAATTCTGTGAAAATACTGCGACAAAATCACAAATTATATAAATTGCTCTATTCTGCGAATATATTAAATTTTCATGATGGTTTGAATGGCCGTATGAATCAATGTAAGAAACAATGGGGGACATCATTCTCCACTCTAAAGTTTTACTGATCTTCAAACAGCACCCTCTGGCAGAATCAGAACCAGACATTGAAATACCACATTGTGGGACTAGTGTGACTAAATCTCAGTTTATGAAAAACTATCATTTATTCTGCAGTTTTTTCCAATGCATAGCCTTCTTCTCATTGTGTTGAAAGTATAAAGCCCCACATATGCATTACTAAATCGAAGAAAGACATGAATAAACGAGAATTTTGTGTGGATGGACAAATGTAACGTAAACTGAACCGTAACGTAACTAATACATGTTTTTTGTTGTTGTTGATAGTTAAAAATGAAAGATTTTTTTTTTTATCAATAAGTTATATATCAAGATGACTTAGCAGATGTTCAGAATATAGCATAGAATACCACAATTTGTGTCAGTGAAAACAGGTTGAGGAAAGCCTTTTGAGCGACAAAGATTGTCATTTTTTTCCATGTTCCTCTTTTTCGTAACGGTAACTAACCATGATTAAAGTTACTTGTTTAATACCTACTGAAACATGTCTCATGATTTTGCTTGATGTTGCTTTGAAGTAGGTGCCAGTCTACGAGAATTGACTAGTACCAAAACAGGACAAATTATATGAAAGCATTTTCATGTAAGAGCCAAATGATTGAGCATAAAGTTTGTCTATAAGTGTAACGTAACTAATCACTGGAATTGCTCCGCTATGAGTTTGTCTTCAAGTGTACATAGCCAAGCTCATACCTCCTTTATGTAGACATCACTGTATTTTTTACCTAACTCCATGGATTGATTCATGTGTATATACACAGTGTGACATAATTAATGTCTCTCCATATAGTCTTATAAAGTTTATTCATGAATTTCTTGTAAATTTTTCAACAGAAAATGAAATTTCTGTTGTCTCCATTTTCCTCAAAAACTTTGCGAACTCTGTCATTGACTGGCACCCTCCAGATTTTCCTGTTTGTTTTTCCCAGCACCTGGTGACTTGGGCTATCAGTTCATCAGTTGTCCAGCAGAAGGGCCCTAGTATGTGTTCCTGGCAGAAGGGCCTTAACAATGAATTTTCTCTAATTTTAGAAATATTGCCTTATTTGGTATGTGCATTAACAGACTGACAGAAGGATCTAAAAATATCACACTACTTTGATTTCATGTGGAAAGAGCCGATGGATTTCAAGTTAGAGACAGTTCAGTGTTAAGGCCCTTATGGCAAGAAAATATGCTAGGGCCTTTTTTCTGGACAACCAACGTGTTGTTCTGTTTTATTGCAATATGAAGATTCATACACAGCGTCTCTAATGATGGCCCTCAGTTTCTTTACAGGATTAAAGTCTGGTGAATTGCATGGCCACTTTTGGTTCTCCCAAAATATATATTAAAAAAAAATCTTCTTACATCAGTCCTGGGTCAGTTTGGCAGTATGAAAGGGGGGGGGGGGGGGGCTCAATCGTGCAGGAAGATGGTGGTCTATTGATGAGGACACATGACATTGTCTTGCAAGCATTGTTTGTAAACCTTCTCCAAACTTTCTTTTGTGTTATATTCATGATTAACAGTTTGATTGCCTGGAACAATATTTATAGTTGACAGACCATAAGCCGTCATAGCTCCTGCCACAGGACTCTTTCTTGACTGTCCTTTTGACAGGAACATTCTGAACATTGTGTTATCACTTGAAGTTATAATACATGGATTGATAATGGTGTTTGAGTCACTTAATAAAGCACTACTTAACCATAATTATGCTACAAATGGAGATATCAGTAACTCAAATTAAATGTAATAATTGGTAAGCACATATAAGTGTTGTCAGTAGTGGTTGGGTACACATGATTATGTATTCCATTAATCATTCAACTGTCTAATAAAGGCCTGGTAATGCTCAAAGAGTAGGTGGCATTACTCCTCTATGTGTATCATTCTTTTGTAAATTACTCATATCATAAAGTATAATGCTTGAACATTTTGTTTTGCAATCATTTGATGATTTAACTACAAAGTAATAAACGTGTCTTCAGATCATAAGTGCCACAACTAACGGAAACATTTTGTTGACTCACTTGTAAATTTTTTGTGCTATGTTTATATCCTCCTCTTTTTATTGAGAAAATCAAATTTCTGTGTGTGCTGAATATTTTGCTTCGATTTTATTGTCACAAATATCGCAATGAAACAACTGCAAAATTTTTAGCTACCTGATATACCTGTACAAAATGAATGCAAATGCAATAAAATTGCAAAGGTAAACTGTTGTGAATTCCCCAGTATGAAGCAAAATCACCTTTATGTACTAAAATTTTTTAGCATTTACAGTACCAGTATTGTCTTTGTATGGAAATAATTGAATCAATATTATTTGCATTAATGTGTTTGAATTAATCTTTAAGATATGTTCATTGATTTTAGGTGTAAACAAATGGTGATGCAGTTAAAAGATCCTTTGTCAAACCAAGACATCAATCACAAAAAGCATTTCATTTTTTGATGCATACACTAAAAATCCATTGGCAAAGTATGATCAAGTATGGACACGAAGTCATGAATTATTCTTAGATGCAATGGTGCTGTCTGAAAGCTGCGAGAGCAAACTGACTGATGCACACGACCAATTTTGTTCCCACAGCTTTTAAATTAAATTGTGTCTGCTTTTAATCAATCAAGTTGAAAGTATAACTTTAGTTTTGTCTGTGGATTTTAAAGCGTTAAAATATTGGGATAGCCAGTATTTATTTGTCACAGTGTCTTAAAGCAGGACTCAATGGTCTAAAATTAAGTAACTGATGAGTGTTTCAGGTTGAAATAGAATACTGTATTTGCTGAATATTTTGTGGTGGTTTTATTTTCGTAAATTTTGCAAGTTACTGAACGCAAAAATTTTCACTTTCTGATATTTCTGTACAAAGTGAATGTATATACAATAAAATCGCGAAAATAAACACTCGCGAATTCTCCGTCTTGAAGCAAAATCACGAAAATATATGGACGCGAAATATATGGCGTATCCAGTAGTTGTTCATTGTCTGTTCGAGATTTTCCATGATATGCATTTGAAGTTTTGGATGAAGAAGCAACACAGTTGGAGAGGTAGCATTCACGTTTGATTTGTATAGCATTGCACTGCCAAATTCAGATAATGTACATCCTTGAATAATTTCACTAGTGTAGATGTCATTTTGATACACGTAACTGTATGTACTAGAACTTCATCGAGTCTCTGTAATGTCTATTTGGACAACCAAAGAACATTAAAGTAAAAATGCTGTAGTATGTTTACGAATTTGCTTTTGTGCTTATGTTTATGTCTCCTAACTTATTTTATGCTTCTCATGAAATGAGATTATATTGTAGTATATTTTTATATTATATCCAACGTGAATGTTTCATACTTTTTCAGATAATATGAGGTCTAGTCATTTTGTCCATCAATAAAATGAAAATATATTGAATGTAATATATGCATCTATTGTTTTTAATTTGTTCTTTGGTAGCACATGAAGTTGTTTGCATAGAATGAACAAATTTATTGCACTTGAGGGAAATCCTTTAGAAGTGCAAATCAGTTGAAAAGGAAGTCACAACTGTTCAAAAATAATATATATTGGGGGGGGGGTTGACTGAGGAGCTACACCACAGCAACAAAACTAGCTGTCCATTAACTCAACCCTTTCTGATACTAACAACATTGTTTTTTTTTTCCGATATATTTTTGTGTTTTCTGTCTGAAATGATTTAAGATTGACAGTTTATATCATTTCTGGCAGAGTTTTTTTATGGCAAAGACTTGCCATCTCAGACATGGGTCAATATTTTTTGAAATGCTGAAAGATCCACCAATTATTAAAGGTTATCCCTAGTGGGAGACCTCTTCATTGAGTTATTGGCTTAAAACATGGCAGAGAAACTGGAAAAAAATCTCGGAAGCAAGAAGATAACCTGCGGAAAGATGACCCCTGTCTGGAGGTGCAAGTCTCTGCTATTAAAAATTTTGCTAAATATGATCAGTTTCAGAGACCTCGACTGCCAATGTAAAAACTTTTCTAACCGAAAACCAAGAAATGTTATCTGAAAAGTAACATTGCGGCTAATATCAGGAAAGGTTGAAGTTAATGCATTACTAGTTTCATTGCTGTAGCAGAATTCCTTAATCAGCCTGTGAACTTTTCGGCCTTCCCTCGTAGAAGTAATGTGGGAGCATACCCCAATGAACGAGTCTGCCACTAGTCAGATCGAGGGGGTCAGTCAGTAGATTTTGTTTACAAGGTTTGGTAATTATAACAAGTAATATGTTCATTCATAATGACAATTGTTCGCTAGTTATACATAAGAAGGGTTTGCTTTTCATGATGCAAATTTGGGACCATTATTGTAACTTTCTGTAATCATGACAATGAACTTGAAGGGATTCATTAGTCAATCAATCACATGAGAGGCTGCGCTGACTGTATGCATTTTGTCACATCCTTTCGCTTCCAATTTAGTCCTTTTTACGTAACTTGGTACCATTTTGTGTGTATGTGTGTGTGTGTGTTCGTGTGGGCGTGTGCATGCGTGTGTGTGTGTGTGTGTGTGTGTGTGTGTGTGTGTGTGTGTGTGTGTGTGTGTGTGTGTGTGTGTGTGTGTGTGTGTGTGTGTGTGTGTGTGTGTGTGTGTGTGTGTGTTGGTGTGGTTGNGTTGTGTGTGGTGTGTGTGTGTGTGTGTGTGTGTGTGTGTGTGTGTGTGTGTGTGTGTGTGTGTGTGTGTGTGTGTGTGTGTGTGTGTGTGTGTGTGTGTGTGTGTGTGTGTGTGTGTGTGTGTGTGTGTGTGTGTGTGTGTGTGTGTGTGTGTGTGTGTGTGTGTGTGTGTGGTGTATGTGTGTGTGTGTGTGTGTGTTGTGTGAGTGTGTGAAAGAGGGGAATAGGGAGAGGAGAAAAGTTACCGGATGCTGCTAGGTGTCTGGTATCAAAGAAATGTTTAATGGTGATACCAAAAAAAAACCCTCTTTGTGGAAGAAAGGTAACAAAATAAAAATCAGGGGTGCTGTAGAATTGTTTGAACCCCTGAAATCCCGGGATCGCATTAGGATTTCCCCGGCTATAGTCCGTGGGCCAGAGGGGCCTACCGTGTACCGCCCCCCCCCCCCATGATCCTACTACTTGGGTGCCATTTTGTTCATTGGTGTCTCTTTCGATGGAAAAAAGATGAAATGCTTTCCTATACATATTTTTTAAATTCGGTAAAGACAACGGAAATCTCGTAACCAATAAAAAAAACAAAACATTTTCGTTATGACTGTCTGGAAAGTATTTCGGTATTTTTTTTGTTAGCAAAGTTATCTCAATAAATTATTTCTGTTTAAATTTGTCTCGTATCGGCTAGTTTTCTCTTGCTGGAAATAAATTCAAACTATTATACCATCGGTACTAACTGTTTGTAAGGCATAGTATTTGGGCAATAGACTACGTCACATTTACAGGTATCAGAAATTTGTAAAGTCACTGTCGGCATTGTTGTAATAACTGTAGTAGTTCGTGGGCAAGGGCCTACCGCTATACGTCACCCCCCATGATCTCTAAACTATTGGTGTATTTGTTCATTGTGTCTCTTCGATGATAAAAAGATGTAACAAGAAAAATCATTTGACTATTTTTTTCTTTTCAACATATTGGATCATGTCAAATATACAACTTTTTTCAACAACTTTGTATTGAGGTTATTGTTTTCTGTCAGAGAGTCATTCTCATTTATATATTCAAATATGATGTAAGTTTGCTACTATCACACATTGCGTGAATAGTAAAATTGTAGCCTACTAACATGTTCCTGGCATAATTGAAGCTGTTGATTGAAAATAATTATTAAATTATTAAGTCTGACAATCTCACTTGATTAATGCTAATTAATTAGAACATTCATTTGCATAAGGGTCTGAAGGTCAATGCACTATACAGATAACGACTATAAAGATGTTTTTGCAGAAATGTATGTGTTTTATTGGAATTTAGTGGATTTGCACGTATACAATCTTTATCCACGGTAATAATTAGTTAAATGTTATTGAAAATGTGGGCTCATTTAATTCTTCATATGACGTCAAAAGTAATTAATTGAGAATTATGTTTATGGTGTCAACTCATTTGATATTAAAACTATGCATAGATTATTTGCCAACACATGATTGTCAAAAAAATTTTCTTTCTGTACTTCAACGATAACTAAGTGATGATTGGAAATGACGTCGCGTGACTGTCAAATAATATAACAACTTGTTGAATGATACTGTCCATGTAACAATTAATAATTTGGCATGAAAATGAGCTATGTTATGAATAAACATGAAATACAAAGATATTCTACTAATATAGAAAGACTACGGCAAAGTAGGGTCTTGGTCCTGCATTCAACCAAGAATCCCTGGGCGGGTGAGTAAGGTTCACAAGTCTTAAACTCATCCTGGGAGGGGGAAGGGTGTAAGTCATTCATCCAGAATCTTCGGAGGGGTTGGTGGGTGTGTGTTAAGAATTTCCAGTCCCTGGAAAACTCAATACTGGAATGAGGGTCAAATCTATTCAAATTTAGAATCCAGAAGACGGTAAAGTAGTATGCGAGTTATTTTGGTTCATTCAACTTATTAGAGGGAGAGTGGATGAGGGGGGTGAGGGGGTCGTGAGACAGTCTTAATGCTGAAAGTTTAATTCAGGTTTCATAGTTCACTTCATTTAATCTTGAAAAATTAATTTGTGGGGGGAAGGGGGACTTCAGAGCTATCAAACTAGCTCATGATCCTATTTACATGTGTGGTGTATGTGGTGGTGTTTTTTTTGGGGGGAGGGGGTTGAATTTAGCATGATCTGCAGCAGTCTGAAAACTCGCCCTACTTTTTATCAAAATTTCAGTCAAGTGTGATTTTTATTGGTACCATAACTCTAACAAGTGTTGCACTCCGGTTCTTATTGTTATTATGTTTTATTATAACATGAATATGTACTTCCGTGGATGAATCATGCTGAACAAACATTAACACATCGTAGGCTAAAGAGATACCATACTATGTTCAAGTCAGTCATGAAATGTAATATCGATATTTCGTCATTCATTCTATTTTTAAATATATATTATTTAGTAAGTATAGCAGGAGTAGCTAGCCGTAGCAGTAGAAAGTTTGTATTCATCAACATCTTCATGAATTATTATTATTATATTTATATTTAAATTATATTAATTATTTTATTAATTATTATTATTATTATATTCTATTATTATGCTGATGTTGTTGTTGTTGTGTTACTATATTATTATTATTATTATTGCAGATATTAATAGTTGTAGAAGGGAAGGAAACCCAACAGGACAGGATCAACTCGCTGGTAAGGCCGTTAGAATCCTGCATGATTCAAATAAGATGTAAAACAATGACTACTAATATGAATAGTGTTTTAAATGGTTATGTTTTTTCCCCCCCTCATGATCATCCTGCTGATTACCCTATATTTTTTGATCCCAAATGCCCCCAAGATGGATGAAAAATAATCTATTCCCTGCACCTCATTTTGACTTGGCCCTTGAATCTTTAGATGCTGAAGTGTCTCCAGATGATTAATGTAGGAAGAGACGGAAAATGTGTGGTACTCACAATATATAAGGATCCATGAAGTAAACAGTCATGTGATAGAATGTATAATTCTTTGAAATAATGAATACCTCATGAATTATAATCAACACAATAGAGGTAATCTAGATTTAAAATTAAAGATGTAAGTTTTTGAATGGGATGATCAGGAAACCGTCCCTCCAACCTCCATCCCCGAACCGCAAGAAAACTTTTTCTTTCATACGTGAATGACATTTCTCTCCTCAATCCTCCAATCTACTGAAAGGGTTATGTGTAATTCTCTTCTCCCATTTTGATGAAGTTTATTCACTAAGTAGATTCTCATACTACTACCGACCTCCTGTGAGATCAGCATCAATTTCCGCTGTCTCATACTCAACAAAATGATTTTGCATGAAAAAAGATAATTTGTTTTGCCCCGCTAAGTTCATTGAGGGGCAGCGCCCCTGCCCCTCTTCATTGTTTGACCCTTACCCCTAAGACCGGAGTATAACACATATAAGTGTTTGGTGAACCGATACAACTCACAATTGACAGAGAATTGGAATAGAAATAGGTGAGGTTGCTAAACGATTTGGATCATGACACAGGCCGTCTCCTACCGTCCATCTTGAAGTCATTTTCATCACTCTACTCCCCTTTCCAAACACTGACTTTCAGGCAACCGAAATGGATTCCAAATCTCAGGTTAACTACATTATTGAGAGTCTCTGTAAATCTCCGCTCAATGTATTGTTGGCCTTGGATTATGTGTAGACCCGTCGTGAAATTTAAAACATGTTTGAAGACGTGAATAAGTTGCACACGTTCTCCTCCCCGCAGATAATATTCGAGACAACCCCCCCCCCCCCATGGCAGACACAGTCCATTAGTCTGATAGGCCTGACAAAATTTTCTCTTTCTCACTAGCAAAATTCAACGACTGAATATGAATCGCAAACGTCGAAGCTGGAGTAACATAATTAAGAATTTAGTCTCAGAGACCATCCCGATTCCTACCTCATCCTACCCTGCATGAGTATAAGGAACGCGAAATAACTTACGTTACCTATACATTACGTATTATGGTACTTGTGAGTTATTTCGTTCCCGTATCTTCCTGGGATGTATTAAATTTGAATAGATTGTGACCCTTATTCCCCAATGTATGAGTTTTAGTTGGCAGGGATCCGCACCAACCCCCTGCCAGATTTGGGATTGAATGGCTTACACTAAATGCTCCTCCCGGTGAATGAGTTTTAACGACTTGCAATCTTTAACCGCCTGCCCTACAGGATTTCTTGGATTTGAATGACCCGTGACTAATTTCTATAGCACATTTCTGTATTATTTACCAAATTGTGCCCCCTCGGTGATGCGTTTTAACGACATGTGAAATTTCTTTTACTACACCGGTGCCCTATTTCAGGTTTTTGGATTTGAATACCCGTGAACTAATCTCTATGGACTTTTGTATATATTACATTTGGCTTTATTTATATTTATTTTATAAACTAGCTGATTATGCTTATCAATTATTGATTGTATAACAATTTTATTCAACAAAGTGTTATGTATTTGAGAGTCAGCGGACGTCATGTTGCCATAATATCACTTAGGATAGCTGGTTGGAAGTGAGAGAAGAAACATCTTTTGACAATCAATGTGTTGGCAGTAATCTATGCTAGTTTTAATATGCAAATGATGTTGACACGATAACATAATTCTCAAATTATACTTTTTTTGACTGCTCTATGAAGATTTAACTGACCTCACAATTTTTCAATAATATTTAACTGATTTTACGCTGGATTAAGATTGTATAACGTAAAAATCCACTAAATTCCAATTAAAAACCGAATAATTCGGCAAAACAGCGTCATTTTAAGTTTGTATGGCATGACCTTCGACCACTTAATAGATTAACAAGTGAAGATTGTTCAGGCGATTCAGTGTGCGACGGAAGCCAATATTTAGGGGAACCTGGAAGATTTTTCAAGCGGAGTGAGCAGATATACTTTTCGGACCGAATGAATTTTCAGGCAAAATTCGCGGCATAGAGCCGAAAAGTCGTTCATGGGGGGGGGGGGGGGGTGGGCGAAAAATTTTCAGGCAAAACGATTTTCAACGGCCAAATAAACAGCAAAAAGTTATTTTCTTTTGATATCTTTGCGCCATTTTTTTTTAGGGGGAGGACAGCCCCTCTACCGCTATAATTTAGGGGGGATGTGTTGCCCCTCGTGTCCACCGCTTCAGCCCTATGTTCAGACTTAAATAATTAATAATTATTGTTCATAACAGTTAATTATTGTTCATGAACATGTTATAGGGCTAGACAAGTTTACTATTCAGAATGTGTGATTAGCAGCAAAAACATGCATATTTGAATATATGTGAGATGATGTCACTGAAAAAAAAAAACTCAATATCCATCAAATGTAATAATGATACAGATTACCTGGTCAATGTGATGATCTGAAAGTTTGATTGTAATGAGGGCTTGTCTTACGGAGATACCAGCGAAATATGTGTCGCAGATTTCAATATCCAAGAAAGTGCGAAATTGTTAAAAGTCGGCTATTTGTATTGTGCACTCATATGTAAATTGACGGCGGCACACATCTTATTCAAATAATTTGTGGAAATTTCATTTTTCAGATCAACTCAGTATGTCAGCACTAACTATGTTGATACGTTTTGGATAGGCCAGTGGCTTGCAGTTTATTCCAGATAAAAAAACTATTGACAAGTGTACCAAATTGCCAGTTAAACCGCAGATTTCAGAAATATCAACTAGATGAGGAGTCAGTTTGACACAAGAATGAAAAATGATGTTGAATATAAATTCATAAGCTATAGACGGATACAAGAATGCACTTTCTGCAAGTTTGAAAGACAATTCAGGCCAAGTTTTACTGAGATACAGGCAATAATGTCGCCCAGATTTTGCAGCGGCCCCTAAAACGAGGTAAAATGTGAAAAAAATTGCGATTTTACATGTGTCCCAATATGGAAACACAACATAGTCCAAATGAGTTTTCTCTTGTTAACATCTTTTTTCATCGAAGGAGACCCAATGACAAAATGACACCCAAAGTAGTATATATAGGGGGCGGGGTCACGGTAGCCGGTAGCCCCGTCTGGCCCAGGGAACATCACGATCTTACGAACAATGCCGACAGGAGCTTGAAAAGTTTTCTGATACCTTTTAGATGTGGATATGTATATTGGCCCCAATATATCTTTACAAACAGGTTAGTGACACGATGGTATACATAGTTTGATATGTTACTTTCCAGCAAGGAATAACTAGCGATACGAGACAAAATTAAACAGAAATAAATTTATTGGATAACTTTCTAACAAGAAAAAATACTCGAAATATTTCTCAGACAGTCGATAGATAATTGTTTTTTTTTATTGGTTACCGATTTCCGTGTCTTAGCGAATTTTAGGAGCCATTTATCGATAGAGTCATTCATATTCAGACAACTCGATTTGGATCGTTGAGTCGTAATATTTTTTTTCTTATCAAAATAAATGCAGTGTTGGATAATAGTATAGCTACCAGAATGGCGATACTAGAAAAGTTAGAACAATCTAGAAGTGCACATTTCACGTATTAGTCTTTATATACGAAATGCGATATACTTGCTGCAAAGCATGCATGTGAATAAAACATAATATCATGGTCGTGCTTTTAAAATAAACAAAAAGTGTTGCGTGGGCATGCGTGCCGTGTGGGAAATGTATCTAATTGGTATAGTGAGTATAACTATGATATATGACGTTATATATTGCTTGGTTAATGGTTTATTACAATATGAATAGGGGCGGCGAACGTATTTTGGTTGGGGGCAAAGCCAAAAACGCGGCATGTAAAAAGGGAATTTGGTATGCAGCAATGTTCACATCAATTTAAGTTTTTACTTGAAGTCTGCTGTGTTTTTTTGCTGTAATGTACTTGAGCAAACACTTTTTATTTTTTTCCAGTTGTTGTTATATGAATATTGTATTCCGCGAGCGAGCGCGCTACGAGCGACGCGTTGGAAAATTGAAATTTGAAGTTGTAAAACCGCTTTGTGTCTATCCTTTGCGCTACAACTCTGATTTTATGGTAGCCATAGAGTGTAAAAAGATGAAGAACACATGCATATGCGGGACAAACAAATGCAAGGAACAATGAGCAAACACTTTTTGGAGGGCAGAAATGAAGATGACCCACGTAGTTTGGTTATAAGAACAGAATGGACTTTCCCCTGTAAAATGTTTCCATTGATATTCATTCATACATTGTGTTAATTTGTTTTCGACATCATACAAGTTGTGGGTGCACAGGCTGATTCCGCGGCGACTGAGAGCAGCAAACAGCGGTTTGGGGGAAAAAAATAAATCGCTTCATATAAAACTTTATCTTCTCGGTTCATAGTTTTACCGAAATGTCCATTTTACAGCATTGTGTGTGTTTTGCAATAATTAGGAACGTAATAAAAGTAGAACGCAAATAATGGTTAGTTAATAAAGTCTGATCTGAGCATTATGATGTCTCATTTTTTGAGTAGTTAAGTGCACTAAGGGCCCTATTGCACATAGTGGATCAATATATAACGATAACCTTCATAAATCTATACATCAATGAGCACGAGATTAGTCGTTACGCAAAATTCTGTTGCAGAAAGGGGCATTCCTTCTCTTTTAAAACTTGTCTTTATTGAAAAACGAGAAGAGAATCCTTACAAACAGAGGCGTGATCGCATGGTTGGATTGGGGGGGGGGGGAGGGGGCAAAAGTGAAAAAAAAAAAAAATTCTCCAAAAATTTCGGCG